>VZTO01010170.1:0-17849 GCA_013400615.1 Syrrhaptes paradoxus
AAAAAGTGTTCAGTGTTTACTAATTTTTACAGTTTTTCTTGTCTCTTCCTTTTCTTGAACAACTTAAGCACCAACGACAAGTGTTTCTTCAAGCCTCTTCTCGATCGTGGGCTTAATCCAAGAGCAAGAGATGAAAAGGAGATTTGGGTCAAGCCCTGCAAGTGTTGGGCTTTTCAATCAGAGCACAGAAACCGGCGTCGCGACACAGTTCAGCTAATTCACCCCTAACCAGAGCAGGAGAGGATTTCTGAAAATTAAGCATCAGATATATAAACGATGTCCAATCAATCCTCAAAATAAACCTGAGATTCAAAGCCTCACTCAGCTTAATTGAACAAAGCCAAAAACAAACACAGCTGAAGTCATCTTTTCCATTTTACAGACAAGCCTCGAGTAGGAAAAGAAACTCCATTTTCCGCATAAATTATCGGTTCTGAATTATTCACTCGCTTTCATCTTGGATCCTTTCCAGGGGTTCGATTTAATTCTCACTGACGTCAACGAGAGCCTTTCCTTCTGCAACGAGCGCGGGCTCCAGCCCTGGTCAGCGAAGGGGACCCGCCGCTCGGTCCCTGCAGCATCTGGAGCCCGGCGGTGGCAGGTTTGGTGCACGGGGACCCCTCTGCACCACTGCTGTCTGTCTTCAGCTTTCCTGGAAAGAAAACCCACTTTGGCTATCCCAGCCCTGTCTGGAGAGGGTTTCACCGGCTTCTGGGAAGCCACAGGTTTTAGGGAGAAGCGTTCCTTTTTGAATCCCCATGATGCTCTGTGCGTTAGTTCCCAGCACCCAAGGATTTATCCAGCATCCCATTTTCAGACCGTGCTTTGGTCTACGCCACCTGGCTCTACTTTTGGAAAACTCTCAGATGCTTCGCAAAGGCGCTGGTGACGCTTGCAGGAGCGATAGCATCGGCCCGGCGGAGGGGCTGGCTCCTGCCCGGCTGCTGCGTAAAACCTGAAGGCACCTGAGTGATTTTCCTGTCCCCAGCAAACACAACAGTGACGCAAAATCCAGAAGCTGTTATTCATTTTGACTTATCTCTTGCTCTGAGAGAGCTCTGCTTTTTCCCTGGGAAATCAGAGATACTGCATCCTGCCTCGGATCAACAAAACCAGGGAGCTCCAGAGCTTACCGGGGGTTTATAAAACACACCCGAGATTCCCAGCCTGGCACGACCTGGGGTGTAGCACCCAGGGGTACAAGCTCCAGTGGCAGGAGGTAAAATATTGATCCACTCTGCTTTGCAGTTGCATTGTTGGCTGTTTCTTTTCCTTCTTTTCTCAGCCCCTGCTCTCATCGCTGTACGAGAGCTCTCCTGCACCGTTACGTGCTGCCGCAGGGAGAAGCAGAGAAAGCAGAGGAAGCAATTCTCACCTACTGATAACTCCTCCCTGCCGTGGCCATAAGCCTTGACTCCTTTTTGAAGACCAGGGGCCAAATTATCGGATCACAAACCTCTGCAGATTTCAGAGAAGTTGCAGCAATTCACACGGGCTGAAAATCCACCTGGAAAAGTTTGTAGCTAATGTGGCGGAAAGCAGAGGTTGCAGCAAGCGAGAAAGCAGCCGTCACAGCCCAGAATTGCTGCTGCCCGTGAGTACTGCTGGCTACCCCCTCGCAGCTTTCTGCTTTGAGTCCTCACACGCCGTAAGAAACCTTTTTCAAATCCACACTTTAAGGCTGGTCTTTGAACAGGTTTTGCAAAAAGAGGAGCAGCCAGACCTCTTCGGGCAGAACAACAGTGGCGGGGATGTGTGGATGCCGAAGCTGTAAATAAACAGAAACGGTGAATACCTAACGCAAGGAATGAGGGATCTGGGGGGAAGGCATGTCCCTCGTTTGTGGTGTTACAGCTGCTGGAGGATGGTGTCAGCCCAACGTGGGGTGGACTGTCACATGCCATCTGTGATGTCCAAGTGCTGAGACAATTAAAAGCTGAAATTAAGAAGTTTCTGACTTTGTTCACTGACACTGCCGTGTCAACAGCCATTGCTTCCTTCTGATCACATCACACATCTGGAGAAAATGACAAGTAAAAGGCGTAATTCCTTTCTCCCACAACCCTGAAACGTTTCGTGGGTGACAGTCTCTCTGGGGAGGTCCACAGAGCTCACCCCCCGCCGAAACCCGCTCCCCTGCAGCACCTTTCCCTGTTTGCTGCTGCCAAGGGCAGTCACTGGTCACCCGGCTCGGGGCAGCCAGCTCTCCGCCACGGGCATCGTCTGACATCTCCGGGGGTTTATAGCTGGAGCGGCAGTTTCCAGACACCACATTAGCTCTAGGAAGATGTTCTGTGGGATTGCACTGTGAACATGTTTCTAAGGAAAGTATTTGTCAAGCTCCTACCTAAACCAACCCTTAGCTTTTCCACGGTCCTCAAAACAACTTGCAAGCTACTCGTGTTAACCTTGAATTTTCATTCTCCTTGCTCTAAACACGTACCTGCACAGGATCACCCAGAAAAGCTCCAAGTGATAGTTTTATTGCAGTAGTAAGCACGCAAAAAAAAAGAAGAAACACAGGTTGTTTCCCCCTTTTCTGCCCTTGACCTGCTGAGCAGAAGCAGCAAAGAAGGCGCTGACCCTTCAAGAAGCAAGTTCTGGGGTCACCAGGAGGGTTGAGGGCTCCTCAGCTCTCCCCCCAGCATCCCTGCAGTCGGCAGCTTTGCACCATCCAGCTCCACTTGCTAACGTCGCCGATATCCGACGGCGCAGCCTTGGTGCCTTCACAGCACAAGGAAAAAGGACGATGCGTGAGCGACAGCTTCACCCTCAGCACATTGCCCTGGAGCCCGACGGCTGTGAGAACGCGGTGCTCCACGGGAGATGCTGAGGCTGGTGGAAGCGGATCAGACTCTGCTGCGGTTCACGCCTCGCCAAGGGGCTGCGCGCTGCCCTTAATTCCGCCGTCTGCGGAGCCTCAGGAGCGGCCGGGGGCGGGCAGGTGGGGAGGCAGGAAAGACGCAGCTCCTGCGCCTCTGCACTTGTCAGGGTGCGTGAGTCACATCAGCCTCTTCTAGGGAGTGAGCTGAGTTTCCGGGGCTGGCAGCTAGAAATAAATGCCTTTTACTGACGAACAAAAATGTGTGCAGCATCACCTGGGACGAGTGTGGACCGGCAGTATCACCCTGCAAAGCCTGTTCTGGTTCTCTGAGAACATCAAGAAACAACTCCAGAAACGATAATTCTGATTTTCTGTCATTGTTTCTTATTTCCAAGCATTCAAAGCACTTTACATCTCCTGGCAGGGAACTACGAAGACCGATGACTCGCCAGCAGCCACTCGGCGGTCGAGCTGCTTGTCTGGGAGGTGAGCGGCTGCTCAAGTCCCTCCTGAACCCAGAGCATCCCCACCAGCTACTGGCCCAGCCCATCCATCAGATATCAGCCTCACACGTGCCACGGTCACCATCCCAAGACGGGTTGACCCGCGAGCCCAGACCCCACCAACCTCCAGAAGGACGGAGCTGACGCATCCACAGTCCTTCAATGGGTCCCAAAGACACCCACACAGCAGCCGGAAAGCACAGCAGCTGGATTTGCACAGAGCAGAACATGAAAATATAAATATCTTGCTGTGGAGGGCTGAAATAATTCAATAGATCTTGATGCTTAGCTAAGAGAGGGAGAGCAGGGTCTCCTCACAACCCACCAGGTCAAATCCCGGCTTTCTATAGCCAGACAAAGTTCCTTCACTGCATTTTTCTGAGTAAGGATCAATAAGTCTATTATTATCCGGCCAAGGGGAAGGCTGACAAGTCAGGCTTAGAAACATTGACATTCTTGCTTCAGAATAAGGGAACTGTCAATTTAACCCCATGGAAATATTGATGCTTGCAAAAAAAAGCGCGTATTTATTCTGTCTCGTTTTGTGAAAATGTAATTACTGTGGGATGATAATACCGGGCTGGACAGGGGAAAGCAGGCAGACGCTTTGTACCGACCCACGCTGCAATCTCAAAAACATCATCAAACGGCCACAAGTCAGGCGTTCAGTCTGCCCGGGGAAGAAAATTAAGTGCTGCCGTGTAGTCGCTGTGGCTTTTGCCTCCGTCTAAGACCTTAATCTTCTTTTCTGAAGGCCGGCTCCTAATTTTTAATTATGTCTCCATTTTTTGCCCTGATTTTCTCTGCCCCACAGTCTTGCCAAAGAGCCTCTTGGCTGGGAGCACACGGGCAGCGGTTCCGGCAGCGGCGAGGCTCGGCAGGAGGGTCGCAGAGGCAGCGGCTCTCCTCCCACCACCACTGTCGTGCCGGAGAAAACAGTCAGACCCTCCAGCTACACCATCCCTTGGCTCAAAATCCACAAAGAAAAATAAACCAATAAAGGAACCAACCCAAACAATGTTGGGCAACCTGGGCTAGTGGACTGGGAGGTGTCCCTGCAGGAGAGAAACGAGTCCAGTGGGTGCACAGGCAGCTCTCAACCATCTCCTTCTTCCAGGGAGAGGAGCAAAACCGGGCAGGTTGTGGCTACACAGCCCTGAACCCCCTCTGGGTTCCCACACCAACTGGTGGGCAGCTGGGGATCCTCACTGGAGGAGCATCTGGCACAGCACAAGCGGCGGAGCACCTTCTTCCCCCATTAATACTTATTAACTATCTTCCCGCGGGATTTATGGGCTTTTTGGGCAGCACATAATTCCTTTTTTTTTTTTTTTTGAGTTTTATTAACGACGAAAGACCAACTGGTGGACTATTTTTAGCCTACAGAATATATAGCATGTGTCTGTCCCTCTATACGGCAAATGAAGTATTTGATGACAAATTTCCCAATTAAGTGGGAGCAACTCAATTCACTCCAGTAGAGTTTCACTGACTTACTCCTGCTAATTCCATTAAGCAGGCTTCAGATGACATTTATATAGACAGACTTCAGCTTTCCCCCCTCCAGCTGAATGTATAAGTAGCCCCAAGCAGCCAGTGGGTCGTGACGGTGGGAACGCTGCTGGCTCTCTGTCCTCAGCAAACTGGGTGCCTTGCAAAGGCCACCGCCGCGTTGGAGGGTTGAAGTGTAGCAGCCAGCTCTACAGCCTATTTTAAGCAGATTCTTTAACAGTAGAATACACGAACTTCGAGCTAACAATTGCTTTCTTAAAAAAAAAAAAGGATGGGAACACAGCTATTGCATTTTAAAGCAGACATTTCAAGCTAGGAGGCTGAGACAATAGAAGTTATTTTCACTTTAAAATGAATTACCTCTGCTAGCAAGGAGAGCTGTGCGTGGCAGCATCTTGATGGGAGGTGCTCGGGTTCGTGGGAGCCTGGCCTGACCTTGTCCCCGCCAGCGAGGATGAACCCCTGCTCCGCACCCTTCTCCCAGTGCCCGTGCAGCCGCTGGTTCCCAGCACAACCCACAGCATTGCCTGTGCTGGAGTCCAGCCACCCGCCCGGCACCCCACCCAGGAAAGACAAAAGCCAAGAGCAGGTCCTGTCCCCGGGACCTCTGTCCCCCTCCCCTGGGACCTCTGTCACCTCCCCAGCGATGCCCCACGAGTTCTGCTTTGCAACCTGAACTCTGCCCTGCTGCACCCTCTGACCGCAGCTACTTTTTTTTCCAGTAAACTCCAAAACAGAACAAATGGATCTTTTACTAATTTGCAATAAGACTTTATAACTTCATTAAGTAGAAACCAAATTATGTGAGTTTCACCTGAAATCAACTGGAACGTATGAGGCTGCAGCATAAACCGTCATAGATTCATCCTGAAAATTACTTTATCCTCACAAATTGCAGCGAGATCTCTCTAAACACGATGATGACCTAAACCGAACAAACACACCGAGCACCTCGTCCTGCTGGCTCACGGTCTCGGCAAAACCAACATAACCTCTGAAACCAGACCCCTGGCTGGAAGCTGAGCATCCCGGAGACCGGGCAGTCCAACCTGAACACCCCGACACACAGTACATGTGTGAAGTGCGATGGGTGTGTTTCCCTAGAGACCCTTTTCAGCTGCCCTGCTGCTTGCAGGAGTCCTCAGACAATATTTTTCCTTAAAATTAACAAAGTAGGAGAGAAGAGAGCCCAATAGTAAATGAATACTGAAGTCTGTAAGGAAAGCTTACAGATGGGAAAAGCAAAGCTGTCCATCACCAATTATAAACCACTTACAGCAGGAATAAAGCCAGATCACGGGAAAATCAGATCACAGAAGAAAAATTCAGCTTTTCTAGCTGTATCCAGCCAACACAACAAAGGGGTATTAGGACGAACGATCTAATTTTATTGCTTTTCTGTACCACGGGTTCAAACAGCAGAGCAAGGAGAACAGAACGCGAAGGTCCGCGCCGGCAGCGCTGGGCTCTGCAGCCAGGCACAGCAATCGGTGAGAACCCAGCAGATCCCCGGACCTGCAGATATTTCCATGAAGAGCCGCAGACTCGCGCTGGCCAGCCCGCGGGTGCTGCGATGCGCCGGCGCACAGACACCAGCAACCAGAACGATCCCGAGCAGCAGCAAGGAAAGGTTTCCGTGGGCTCCCCGCAGACACGGGCAGAGCCTGGGAGCTGCCCCCGGCCGCGGCGGGTCCCAGCAGCACCATCGCTAATTACGGGCGATTTCGGCCGCCGTTAACAGCAGGGCAAGCAGAATACCTGGCTGGGTTAGCTCCAAACCTGGCACCGCTCAAGTGAAAGCTCCTAGGAGAGAAGTTCCACCGTTATTAATAACTTTTTAGCATACCGAAGTGGAAACGGCGCAGACGTGCTGTTGCCACAGAAACTGGAGGCACTGGCAGGGCTGGAGGTGGGATTCTCCCGAGCACCTCAGGCAGCTGTGCTGAGGGACCCGAGATGAAGAGCCGACCTGGAAGCAATTTACCTTTAGCTTTTATATGAATAAACAACAATAAATTATTGTCAGTCAAAACAGGGAGGCGAAGGAGGAATTAAATGCTACCTACACTGAAAAAAGCCTTCAATGTTCTTACTGCGTGTTTAAATACCAAGATTACTGCTTCCAACACCTCTGTTTGAGAAGGATTGATCCCTGCAGGCTGCTGTCACCTGCAGCTGGCCTCGGTGACAGCTATGGAGCTGCACGCAAACACTGGGAAAGCAAACCCAGTCCCTGGAGAGATGCGAAGGAGGGGGTGCTGGGACCCCCATCGATGGGGAGCCAGGGGGTATGGTCCAGCTCTTCCCTCCTCTTATTGCCACTTGTTTAAATGTCAAGCAGCTCTATGACATGAAGCATAATAAAAAGTTTTAAAATTTCTTCCGTGGTATCGTGGTCTTGTTCCACTTTTCATCCTTCAGCCAGACAACCCCCAGTGTGCTGGATTCCAGCAGCTCCCGGGCTCTGTACCCTGCAAAGTCTTCGAAAGCAAGGGCAGCTCCAGCAAGGATGCTAAGGGAGGACACACGAAGCACACCAGATGGGAACAGCGGCTGCTTTTGTCTGATTGCGAGGACAAGCACCTTCCTAATTTCATTTTTAACACTTCTGCTGTTCTGTGCTTCATGCTTATTTCTACGCGTAGGTATAAAACCCTTGAAGACGAGCAGCAGCAGGTCCTGGGGTTGGGACCAGGTAGATGGAGATCAGCAGCTACCAGGAGATGCCTGCTGGTGTCCCTCCCGACCTCGGCGTGCTGACGAGCTCAGGGGAACCGCAGGGATCTGCAGGAAGGAGCTCTGCTCCCAGAACGTGCTGCTGCGGTCCCCAAAGAGAAGGGACAAAGTCCTCGCAGGAGCCTGGCACTGCTGGGCTGGTGTCTGTGCTGGGCAGAGTCATGTGTGAAACCGTTGCAAAGGGCAGGAGAATGAGCCCTCAGGCATTAATTTATTTGGGAAATGCACTTCTGGAGCCGCCTGGTACACCGAAACGCAGCACAGTAAATTATTAGCAATATTGCTAATCACTTCCACTGGGAATTTAATTTTGTACAGAGCAGAGACAATCTCATTTTCAACGCCCAGCTCTGGCCACACTTGTTACTGGTTTTTTTTTGTTTCCAAGCGGTTCTCAACTCCATTGTTTCCGGACTGTCCAGGGAAAGGAGGACAGAGGCGATCTGCTGCACTCTGCGGGCACGGCTCTGCCCAAAAGCTGCTGCGAGAGCCCCGGGGCTGGGCTGGGAACGCAGCAGAGGGAAAGGCTGCTGCACCGCATCCCTGCTCCCAAACAACGTATGTGTAGAATCATCAAATCATGGGACCGTTGGGCTGGAAAGGACCTTAAAGCCCATCCAGTGCCACCCCCTGCCATGGGCAGGGACACCTCCCACCAGCCCAGGTTGCCCAAAGCCTCATCCAGCCTGGCCTTGAACCCCTCCAGGGATGGGGCATCCACAGCTTCTCTGGGCACCCTGGGCCACTGCCTCACCCCCTGCACAGGAAAACATTTCTTCTAAAAATTTCTTCCTATACTGAAGGAAGAACATTAAATTTTGATTTCCATCCACACATCTTCCAAACCCCTGGAACAGGAAGTTTTCCTAACAATCTTGGAAGCTCCAAGCCTCTGTTTTATAACCTACAGCACAAGGCACTCATTCTATTTTAATTGCATGCAAAGAGACGACGGAAGATTAATGTAAAAAAAAAATAAAATGCCTGCAGCTCAGGATGAGGGGCACTACAAGCACCTGTTTGAATCCTGCAGGACCTGAGAAGCGATGGCTTCCAAGGGAAGATGCCGATGCACCCCCAATGCATTCCTGGAAATCAAACGAAGGTGTCACTCGGGCACCCACCACCCTCCTCACACCGGATTAACCAGGACCAGCACCACTGCGGCCACGGCACAGCCGACCCAACACCCGACTGGGTACAGCCTTCTGACGGTGACGATGATGAACAATGAACTACTGCCCACCCGGGAGGCGTTACGGCTGACCCTGTCCATGCTGGGGTCTCATCCTGCACCTCCGCCTCCTGCAGCACCCCCCGGCACCGTCCTCGGGCACCGAGAGCCATCCTTAGCTCTTCAGCTGTTAACTGCTTCTCCGCAGTGTAATTACACAAATGAAGAGTTTCACCAGAGCACTGGAATGAGGACGAAATATTTAGACAGACGTACAGATTTTTGTGGTAGGGCTTGTCGAGCCGCGCCGGAGCCAAGGCACGAGGGAACTCTTCCCTCTTGCTTTGTTAGGATGAAAACCACGGCTAGTAAAGCCCAAGTAATGATAATTTAATTTTTAAAACACACTCCAGTCACTACTCTTGTTGGGAAGAGAGAGGACAAACAGACCCGACCCCCATTTACGGAGCACAGCCATCCCCCCACCCCGGGTGTCGATAAGCATCGCCCCGACCTTGCAGCCCCCCCGGCATTTCCCACCGGAGGCCAGGGCCGGGCTCTCAGTGCTTTTTGCTCCATCTGTGACTTCTGCAGNCTGCAGCAGAAGGGTGTCATCTCCGTGACCGTGTCAGCAAACACGGAGAAGAATTTACCCCTGGAGAAGGAATGCTGCTGCGCTGTGGGTACGGCACGGCAGAGCACGCGGCATGCTGCAGCACCCATGGGCACCCTCTGGGGCGCAGATTGTTCCGCAGCAACATATGCTCTCCTGCACTGTGGTGTATCAGTAAAATTAACACAGTCACGTTCATTATATTCCAAATAACGGTGCTTTGAAGAGAGCCTTTGGCTGCAGAACAGCTTTTCTCATGACAGCAGCAGCACACGAAGCCTCTCTGCTCACAGAGCAGCTGCAGTGGGGCATCTGGTCTAGCAAAACTTTCTCAAACTCTCGAATAGTTTTGGGGGAAAAAAAAATAATTTGGGGGGAGAAAATGTTGGCAAGTCCATTGTGGGTCCCCCAGGGCTTCCGGAAGGGGCAGGGCAGGACTGTGAGGGTGCCAGCCTCTGCACCCCGATCTCCTACTGGAAAAACTGGTTTTGCTGCTGTCACTGGTGGCGCTGGGCAATGCCCCACCTGGCAGCTTTTAAATCTGGTGTTTCAAATCCAGCTGGAAATACTCATCAGCTCCTGTACGCCAGATGTAAAGGATGCTTGTTGTACATTTTATTTCTCCATCTGTATGCTGGCCAGAACCTCCATGAGATATTTTTATCAGCAGATAACGCGCCACTTCTGGGGAGGGAAGAGCTCAAAACTTCAATCGCTGCAAATTCTCCCGGTGGCTGAAGAGGAGAGGAGAGCTCCTGTGAGCAGGACACAGATGGAGGCAGGAGTGTTTGCTTTCCATGCTTGACTCCAACACAGACCAACACAGAGCAGAACCAGCTCACATCACCTCTCCGTGACCGTCAAACAGGGACGGACGCATGTCCTCATCCGACCACAGTGTCACAAGGACAAGCCTCTTTCTATGAAGATATTTATGTTTCCAACTCGTTCTCATTCGTATTTTCAGTGCCAGTGACTAAGCCAAGGCAATACGATGCTCTGGTCCCCAGCAAACCCTCGGCGATGCAGAGGGAGAAGCGAGGGCTCACCCAGCTCTTGGTCTGGCTGGGGACCGTCCCCAGAAGCCGTCTGCCAGCCCAGACCTCTGCAGAGTACGGGCGAGATTCATCCAAACTTTTATTACAGCAGGATGAATCTTTCTTTGCAAAACTGGCACCGGTTATGTTAATTAAATTTGAAGAATTCATTAGGTAAATGGTAATTGCAACAACACGCTTTAAAGAAATGACAGAACACGAAACCTGCTCTCGGGAAAATCGCTCACCCCCTTTCCGAATAACCTTCAAACAGCTGTGTCGGGATTAACACGAGCAAACAGCGTTTTGGAAACACTGGCTTTCCACACCGACTCCTAATTAACACACCGCAGCTTTCTTTTCCAGTTTCTGTGTTTTCCTCCCACACTCCGACTGACCGGCTGCTCCCTTGGCTGCCGCAGGTTGCTCCCTGCCACGCGTTGCCGGCAGCAGTGTTTGGGGATGCCGCAGCCCCGCTCACCCCACCCTGACCCGTACCTGCTCCCAGGTGTCACTCGCAACAGGGAAATG
The DNA here is from genome assembly GCA_013400615.1 of Syrrhaptes paradoxus. Lineage (NCBI taxonomy): Eukaryota > Metazoa > Chordata > Aves > Pterocliformes > Pteroclidae > Syrrhaptes > Syrrhaptes paradoxus. Next base: position 10,931 of record VZTO01010170.1, read on the forward strand.
CTGACTCAGCAATACCGAGCCCCAGCCCTCCCCTGAGCAGCATCGCCGTTGTACTGACACCAGCCAGTTTGGGTTTATTTTGCTTTTTTTAAAAAAAGGGAGTAAATCAGCAGTGAAAAAGGATGCCTGGTTCCGGACACCGTTGCAGCAGGAATCACTTGCCAGTGCGCAAGCTCTCCTGTGTTTTTTTTTGGAGACGAGCACATTTTTAATCTTGCAAGCCCCACAGCAGTGTGAAGATGTTTATTTGTACTGCGGTGGCACTACAAACTCCAGCGATGTGCTGGGATCCAATTATGTCAAGTACCCGCTGATTTAACCGTGCGTTCCAGAGCGGGGGGAGAGCAGGCGGCGGCAGAAAGCTCTTTGCAGAAGATCACGTTCTGGGGGGATTTGTGCTGGGGAGAGGCAGGGAAGGGAAAGGATTGCAATTCCTCCTGCAAGGCAGGCGGCTGCTGCTCTCCTGCCTCATCTGGAAATCTCCTGGGTGCTGGCTCTCACTCAGCAAAGAGGGACGCAGCTAACAGCGCTTCTTCCTTCCTTCCAGCGACCTCCCAGTGTCTGGAAACGGAGGGACGGCAGCTGGGAAGGTCCGTGAATATTTAACCCCTCCTAAGGGGGTGTTTCAGGAAAGAAGCTTTAAAAATAACTGAGCAAAACCTCAACCTTGCAATTCTTTGTAAACTTGCTTTTTGTTTGCTTTTTTTGTAAGAAAGCCGTACGCCGTGCGCCTCTCCCGGCACGTTGTGCGCCACGTGCCCGAGCAAACACCGACAGCTTCAGCCTTAGACCAGGCTGCACACGTGCGCTTCCAACGCAAAATATCGAGAGCGACTCTGGGGAAGCTGAACTAGGGACAACAGCCGTGGCATCACCACGGCTTCTGCTGCTGCTCCTGAGGGTTAATGACCAGGTTCCTCCGGGCTCAGCAGCTGGATCTGCAGCACAATTCCTTTCCCAGCTGCACAGATGGATGCTCGGGTGTGCAGGATACGGCCTCTCCGCTGCGGGGACCCCTGCTACCTACAGCCAAATGCTTGTCACCAAACTTTCTGTGATGTTCACCTCCAGAAGATGCCAGAGGTCTGCAAAGAGCAAAGATGTTCCTTGGCAGCATCTCTGTTACACACAAGTCGGGATTTATCCAAGGAATCTTTCCACCCAAGAAATGAAGCTGCCATTAGGTCTTGGTGAACAAGGGCTGCAGCATCTGCCACTCCTACCGTTGGTGACATTTTTCATCGAGCCCTCTCCAGCTGTTGTCAGCACAGGTATGAGAACTACACCAACTGGAATGATTTAGAGTTAGCGCGAGGGTAAAAAACCCGCCAGGATGTGCGGCACGTTTCGGTGCGCCTCAGCACGTACACCAGGCAGGCAGAGGGATGCAGGCGTCGGCGGCATCGGCAGCCAGGAGTGGAAGACAGATATCCAAAGGTACAAAACCAATTGTTAAAATGTAAAGGCTTGGAAAAAAACCCTGATATTCTAAAAAAGAACAAAAACTTGAGACAGGACAAGTTACAATTAAAAGATCCCAGGGGAAAAGATGTCTTTGAAACCAAGTCCTGCATGTTAAGACCTTGGGAAGCATTAGGAATATTCACCTTGATTTCAGCAATTATTTGCAAGTTTGGAGCCAAGGTTTCTTACTGTGAGCTCATCTCTCCTCCAGCACTTAATGAGATAATTCGAAGCTCTAAAAGCTGGCAGAAAATAAGTATTAATGACTTTTCTCCTCTTTGGTTCCCAAATACTCACAAAGGCATAAAACTGGCTTTATAGCTGCTGCTATATATTGTTTCCTGTTGCAAACGGCTGGGCACTCAGGGTTAATCAATTTACAAACGGTGGCATCCCATAACTGGTGCTGTGCTGTGAAGTGCAGGGGCGGCTGTAAGCACGCGGCACTTGGCAGCTCGCGTTATTGTCCATGAAGATGTGAGTGCAGCCGAAATACAGTCACGGGAAAAAAAGCTGTCAGATTATTTTAACCTCTGTTGCTTAAGTCGCCTTTTGCTGCCACCACACTTATGCAAAATTGTTTCATCTAATCAACAGAAGAGTTGTGTCAAGAATGAGTTGGATTTCCTGCAGTGGAACTGCTGCTTTTCCAATCCATCTGATGCGTGGGGCAGGAACGCTCACGATTGTGGTGACGTCCTCACCAGGAGCTGTGACAAGGAGCCTGCTCCTCATCCTCCTGCAGCAAATATGAATTTCTTTGCGTAGCTACGGGCTGAACACAGATGAAGGAATAAAGAAGAGCAATTTTCGGATTGAGTCAGTCTGGAGTTATCTGGCCCTGTGCAATTGCAATAGTGAGCAACTTGCTGAACCCAAACCCCTTTGTCCTCGGTCAGAACACCTCACTGGGGTGTCACCAGTCAGCAGGACTCAGCTCTTGCTGGGACAAGGTGTGGAGGCCACCTCCACGTCTGGGACATGTTGTGGCACACCTGCAGCCCCCTCAGCCCCAGCCCCGTGGGGAAGGGAGGTCCCAGCCAGGGATAGGGACAGGGACAGGGACAGGGACAGGGACGTGCTTCCATTCCCTCCCAGCAGCAGCACCCACCTGCCCCACTGGTCCTGGGAGCTGCACAGGAGAAGGAAACCCAGGGAAAGGCTCCTCTGGGAGCAGCACACATCAGCTCCCGCCTGCTGGGATCTCTATGAACAGTCAGGCAGATTGACGCGATGGATCAATCATTTGCATGCAGAGATCTTTGGGGTTTGCCTTAATTCATCCCCTAACCATGGCTAAAGTCCACTCTCTGCTGCATGTTAAACAGCAGAGAAGGCAGCAGAGAAGAAAACCAGCCACGGTCAATGAAGTCGACACAAAGAGAACTTGCTGGAGGTGCTTTTCCCCTCCGCACGCTCCTGCAAAGTTGCCTCTTCTTCCGAAGCCCCAGGAAGCACATCTCTGAGCCTGCTCCTGGGAGACTTGGGGCTATTCTTAGCTGAGCGGAAGGAACAGCGCTGTCACAACACGGAACAGGGAATAAAAGAGCTAAAAAAGGAACTGTGGCTGACTGCACTCGCACTTTGCATAATAAGTTCATATTAATCTCCTAAAATATTTGTTTTCCTTCTCTGACAACCGTTGTCTGACTTTCAAAAGAATCAAATCGATACTGCAAAGAATCAAAACAAATTAAACTTAACCAAATATCTGGAATCTAGGAAAGTGGTATTTCAGTGAAAACGGATGAAATCTATAGTTACCGGATTTTGCAGACTTGACACCCTGCTGCAAACAGAAGTCTGCAAAGCTGGATGTGCAAAGAAGCGTCTGTGTGTTTCCCTGGAGAAGCTGCACCCCATAACGTGAGGATGAGGGGTCGCCAGAGCCACCGGCTCCGTCCCTCTGCCTCCAGGCTGTGCAGGTGTGCTCCCCCTGCAACCCGACATTTACCTCCCACACCCCTGTTCCAGCAACAACCCCCAGCAGTGGCCACAATGCCCGGCAGCGGGATGCACGTCGGGATCCCCCCTGGGGTGGGGACACCTCTGGAGTTTACTCCTCGAGGTTGAGAGATTTCTGGCTGCAGCAGATTCTCAGTGGGTGATGAACAGCGCGATGAACGATGCAAGTGATGCAAAGGATGGGTTGTGCGTAGACATTTGGACATAAAGCATTGACCAAGGCTGGGCTAGGGCTGGATCCAGCCACACCCGGGCTCCTCTCTGAGGAGGAGGTGGAGAGCAAGAGGGTCCTTTCTGAGCCTCGTGCCTCAACGGGAGGGTCCCCCTGACAGTTTGGTCTGACCCTGTCTATATGCAGTAAAAAATCAAGTGCACCTTGCCATGGAATCACCGTCACGTTAACCTTTGGACTTTGTTAACTCACTGTGTTATATAAATAAATTATTCTGCTACTGACCCCTGGCCAGGGCTGCTGCAACGGGAAAATCCGTCAGAAACGCAGCAGTGAGGGGGACCTGGTGAGGCTGCCCGCAGAGCTGTCAGAGCTGTGCACCAGCACCAGCAATGGTCCCCGGACCAGGCAAGGAACCAAACCAAGAGAAATCCCTGAAACATCCCCCATAGAGGCAGATTTCCAGAAAGAACCCAAAAAGCTGAGCCATAATAAATCCAGAGCCAGTGAGAGGCACAGAAATTCGGTCCAGCTATTAATGAACTCACAAAACTACCACCACGAGCAGCAGCTAAAAATACTTACAGCTTAAACTTGGACAGACCGAGACTAATTAAGGCTCGTGTATCCATTGTTAACTAATTTTCACCCTGATTTTGAAACAGAGGAATTAAAAAAGAGTTATTCAACATGCAACATCCCAAAGGCAGCATTGCTGGGGTGCCCTGGGGTTTGCTTGGCGGGACGCGTGCCGCACGGTGCGGCCGCAGAGCCCCGGGATGGGGCCGGGACAGCTTCAGCCCCTTGATGAGATGGGTTTGCTCAGTTTACCCGAGCAATGGGGCAATGGACAAGGCTTGCGATCCTTCATCTTCTGACAGTCCTCAATCCCTGGTAAGATAATGGAAAGGGTTTTTCTCCTTCCCCCAATGAGGTCAAACTGAGCCACTGAACTCCTCACTGTCCATTTAGGTTGTTCTCTTCCCACATTTCCCATCTCTAATTTCTACAACAAAATTAACCCCTTGGACAACTTCTAAGCAAGGCATGGACATGGAAAGAAGAGACATGCTGGGATGCTGGGGGGAAAATTATGTCCAGGGCTGACTCCTGGGGGAATCCCTGCCAGGAGCCGGGGAGTGCTGCCAGCCCTGCCTGTACTTCCTTCTCTCTGCACCTTTCCGTGCACCAAGCTGTCGTCTGGAGGCTCTTTGCCCTCTGATTTCTAACTCAGGAGCTCCTCGCTGGAGCTTGCATTCCCTCAGCGGGCTGTGGATAATGTGGTCCGAGGGCAGCGGCTGGATGTGAACCTCGATGCCGGGAGCACATCGCAGTGGGCTCTGCCCTGGAACCTCACTGGTGATCTTGGCTTGTTAGACTAATGTGAGTAATTAACAGAAAAGTAACTAATGGACAGGTAATTCTCATGGGTAACAGAAGAAAAAAGGCAAAAATAAGAAAGCATTGTTTTATACATCAAATAGTATTTAAAATCCACCCCTGCAAACAGTGTTGCAGCACAAACTGGTTTCAGTGGAACGGGTTATAGGAACCTGCAGTCAGAAGTTGAAATCAACCCAAAGCAAATACTGGGGACAATCGAAAAGCCTCCTTTAGCATTTCCTACATCCCCTCTCACGCTGGTGACGGCTCAGCTGATAACAGCCCCTTCTAAATGAGGGAAAAATAGGTCACACTTGAAATTGCGCTAGTTAATAGCAATTTAAACATGATTCTGCTCCTAGCGCAAATGCGATCTAATATGTTCAAAACCATGTTAACTGGTCAGGAGTGACTCTGGGGAAGAGCTAACATTTTCAAACATAACCTATTTTCCCAGTCTAGACATGCCAGATGTGTCCTGCCTCCAGTCCTCTGCTGAGTTATTTGATGCTGTTCACACAATGTAATGATGTATTGCAGCATTTGCGACAAGCTACAATATATGTGACCAGTGACATTTTTGGACTCTTCACATGATTTATAGATATTAGCAAGAGAAGGGCCTGTTAACCAGCTGCTACAGCCCTGGGCTCCACAGCCCCGAAAGATCTGTTTTTCAGGGAGAAAGCTGCTTTCCCCATCCCCGGGCTGCGGAGCAGCCCCATGTCATCCCCCAATATAAAACAAAAAAAATCCAAAAGTAATATTCTGCGTACACAAGACCCTTGAACTTCTTCATGCAGAAATGTGAGAGAGAAAGAGAGGAAAGTATGCATACTATTATCAAACACGGAGATGGTTTGGAATATTCCAAAGGTTTTTCCCCAGAGACTCCAATTAGAGAGCAGAAACTGCCATGAAACTGCACCGAGCTTGATAAAGTCCCAACTCAAAGACGTTTGATTATCGAGATGGCTTGGAAAAATTTATACCAGGTTCCTTGTGTTGTGCTTTTTGGGGGACTTTGGCTTTTTGCAGCCTGTACAGCACAGCCTCCCACCCCACGCAGCCTCTCCCAGCCCTGCGTCGCCCAGGAGTTACCCTGAGACGGTGTTCATGCTATGCCCAGCACAGAAATTTCTCCCTCTCTCAGAGCTCCAGAAATAGGTTTTGGGGTTCTCCACAGTTTGGGGCTGTTACACTCTGCCACCGCAACAGAACCAACCCGAAACACTCCCAAACGTGTCAGCTGCAGAGCCCAGGGGATTGCTCTGGTGACCAGGCAGAGTCCTGCCACCCATCCCTGCGTCCCGTGCTGGCAGCGTACAGAGCCCCAGCCTCATCGCTGGCAGCTGATTCCTCACCCCCAGCACCCAGCGGTTTGAACTGACGAAGCCTTGAACCAGCACGTTGTGCTTCCAGGGGAGAAAAAAAGCATCTGGGTCCGTAAGCACCTGGAGTGTTCGGTTCTGATCACTGCCGTTATCTGCTCGCAATTCCCTCGGAAGCTGGGCTCTCATAATGATGCAAGAAGGTAACAACTGCAGATGGGCTCAAAAGCATTTCACAGGCACGAGCGTCGGGCAGCAGCGCAGCTGGCTGCATCCCAACGGGCGTTGCCTCTGCCCAGTCCTGCTCCCGCATCCCCGCGGCCGCAGCCCAGCACAAAGACCAGCTGGAGCCACCCCTCATCCCTTCCCAGCGGTTCCGAGGCAGAAAGCCAGGCTCTCCGTGCACCTCTCCCTCGGATATCAAAGCAAGTTTCTATCTTCTTGGCAGTTGTAATAATTAGAAATTACATACTTGGCTGGTCTTCCAGGACTGAATCAGAACAGCGATCTGTATTGTTCTGGGGAGGCAGCACCGGAAAGGGGCAGGGAGCTAAACCGCTGCCTGCAAACGGGACGCGGCACAAAGCACCGCCGCGCCTGAAGA
>VZTO01010170.1:18715-29840 GCA_013400615.1 Syrrhaptes paradoxus
AGCATTTGCGACAAGCTACAATATATGTGACCAGTGACATTTTTGGACTCTTCACATGATTTATAGATATTAGCAAGAGAAGGGCCTGTTAACCAGCTGCTACAGCCCTGGGCTCCACAGCCCCGAAAGATCTGTTTTTCAGGGAGAAAGCTGCTTTCCCCATCCCCGGGCTGCGGAGCAGCCCCATGTCATCCCCCAATATAAAACAAAAAAAATCCAAAAGTAATATTCTGCGTACACAAGACCCTTGAACTTCTTCATGCAGAAATGTGAGAGAGAAAGAGAGGAAAGTATGCATACTATTATCAAACACAGAGATGGTTTGGAATATTCCAAAGGTTTTTCCCCAGAGACTCCAATTAGAGAGCAGAAACTGCCATGAAACTGCACCGAGCTTGATAAAGTCCCAACTCAAAGACGTTTGATTATCGAGATGGCTCGGAAAAATTTATACCAGGTTCCTTGTGTTGTGCTTTTTGGGGGACTTTGGCTTTTTGCAGCCTGTACAGCACAGCCTCCCACCCCACGCAGCCTCTCCCAGCCCTGCGTCACCCAGGAGTTACCCCGAGAGGGTGTTCGTGCTATGCCCAGCACAGAAATTTCTCCCTCTCTCAAAGATATAAGAGCTCCAGAAATAAGTTTTGGGGTTCTCCACAGTTTGGGGCTGTTACACTCTGCCACCGCAACAGAACCAACCCGAAACACTCCCAAACGTGTCAGATGCAAAGCCCAGGGGATTGCTCTGGTGACCAGGCAGAGTCCTGCCACCCATCCCTGCGTCCCGTGCTGGCAGCGTACAGAGCCCCAGCCTCATCGCTGGCAGCTGATTCCTCACCCCCAGCACCCAGCGGTTTGAACTGACGAAGCCTTGAACCAGCACGTTGTGCTTCCAGGGGAGAAAAAAAGCATCTGGGTCCGTAAGCACCTGGAGTGTTCGGTTCTGATCACTGCCGTTATCTGCTCGCAATTCCCTCGGAAGCTGGGCTCTCATAATGATGCAAGAAGGTAACAACTGCAGATGGGTTCAAAAGCATTTCACAGGCACGAGAGTTGGGCAGCAGCGCAGCCGGCTGCATCCCAACGGGCGTTGCCTCTACCCAGTCCTGCTCTCGCATCCCCGCGGCCGCAGCCCAGCACAAAGACCAGCTGGAGCCACCCCTCATCCCTTCCCAGCGGTTCCGAGGCAGAAAGCCAGGCTCTCCGTGCACCTCTCCCTCGGATATCAAAGCAAGTTTCTATCTTCTTGGCAGTTGTAATAATTAGAAATTACATACTTGGCTGGTCTTCCAGGACTAAATCAGAACAGCGATCTGTATTGTTCTGGGGAGGCAGCACCGGAAAGGGGCAGGGAGCTAAACCGCTGCCTGCAAACGGGACACAGCACAAAGCACCGCCGCGCCTGAAGATTCCCACCCAATGTCCATCAATAAATTATTCTTAATGAGAAATTATTTTATAGACTGAACAGAATTTATGAGCATGAAATGTCAAAGAGAAAACCAGCGCAGAGGCGGCACGCTAGTTTATGAGGGATTTGGACAATGCAAATCCCTCTTAAACTACCATTTGGACAATTTGTATTGTCCAAATCCCTCATAAACTAGCATGCTGCCCAGCAGACCCCATCGCTGCAGCGCTTTTCCCGTCCTCCCTTTCCCCATGTGACGGGTTAGCCCTTGGCTGGGGGCCAAACCACACACACCTGCTCACACAGTCCCCACCCCCACCCAATGTTGGGGAGAGATTTAGAGGTAACCCAGGACAACCCACCTGACTTTTCTCTAACAGCACCCACCCTTCAGGTTTGGGACAAGCCTCTGAGCTCAGGACTGCAAGAATTTGCTCATCGTTTGAGCACTACAGACAGAAGCATTGACGTGCGTGCTGTAATTACACCTGTTTACTTAATTCTTATATATACAAATTAATTGCCAGAGAAGGCCTCCAGCACTTCCCCCGTGTGCTGCAGGACACAGCATGGGCTCAGGCTTCACTTAGGGCAAAAACGTGTTGAGAGGAAAAAAATATTCTGCCTTCATTTGCTTCAAAGAACTGTAGAAGTGTGTTACGTGATTATACCCTTCAGAAATAATTTTCCAACCAAAATGCCAAAAATAGAATAAGAAGCTGTTCTTCTTGTACAAAGGCAAGAAGGACAAACATGAGATAGCCTGAAAGTTATGGGACAGAGAGACAAGAGTATTCCCATATTCCTAATGCAAGGTTTCCATTATTTTCTATTGTTTTTTATTAAGGAAGGTCACAATTATAATGAAAAAAATATTTTTTGAAAGAAAAATTAAGTCTTTCAATTTTTTTGGTCTTGTACAGGGCTCATCCCAAAGCTTGACCTTATCTATGGAGCTCAGTGACTTCCCAGGGCCTGTCCCCAGTGTGCCTCGAGACCCCAGACCAGTACTCGGGGACGTTCTCGCTGCACCTTGCTCCCACAGCGCCTCGCACAGCCGTGAAGTTAAACAAACTCGAGAAATAATAAAATACAGACACTCCAGTTCCATCTGCTAAAAACATAGCATCATATTGCAGTGCAGTGTAAGCAGGCACACACATTCTGCCCAGATAAACTCCTGTTTAATTACAGATGGTGACGATCACAAACGAGCCAGGATCCAGCTCAAGCCCTTAATGTGACTCTCCCACTTTGCGGAGCAGCAGGTTGGGACCTCATTTTCCTCTTTCTGTGATTACAGATAAATCCCCTTTTAAAAGACTGTCAGATACGGGTTTGTTCTTATTTTTTAATCATCCTTTTAATCTCCTCAAGTACCTTGGAGCCTCTTTGGTGCAGAGCCGNAAGAAGCTGTTCTTCTTGTACAAAGGCAAGAAGGACAAACATGAGATAGCCTGAAAGTTATGGGACAGAGAGACAAGAGTATTCCCATATTCCTAATGCAAGGTTTCCATTATTTTCTATTGTTTTTTATTAAGGAAGGTCACAATTATAATGAAAAAAATATTTTTTGAAAGAAAAATTAAGTCTTTCAATTTTTTTGGTCTTGTACAGGGCTCATCCCAAAGCTTGACCTTATCTATGGAGCTCAGTGACTTCCCAGGGCCTGTCCCCAGTGTGCCTCGAGACCCCAGACCAGTACTCGGGGACGTTCTCGCTGCACCTTGCTCCCACAGCGCCTCGCACAGCCGTGAAGTTAAACAAACTCGAGAAATAATAAAATACAGACACTCCAGTTCCATCTGCTAAAAACATAGCATCATATTGCAGTGCAGTGTAAGCAGGCACACACATTCTGCCCAGATAAACTCCTGTTTAATTACAGATGGTGACGATCACAAACGAGCCAGGATCCAGCTCAAGCCCTTAACGTGACTCTCCCACTTTGCGGAGCAGCAGGTTGGGACCTCATTTTCCTCTTTCTGTGATTACAGATAAATCCCCTTTTAAAAGACTGTCAGATACGGGTTTGTTCTTATTTTTTAATCATCCTTTTAATCTCCTCAAGTACCTTGGAGCCTCTTTGGTGCAGAGCCGTGAGCCATGGACAGAGGAGGAGACCACGAAAGCCGGGCAGCAGCCGAGCGCGTGATACAGCAACTCAGCCCCGTCTGCACCCTGCGTCCTCGGATAAAAGGCAGATTTACATCATTGCATCCAGATATTTGTGTGAAGGACAGACCCCCAGACACAAATAACGCTTCCTCCATTGAATTTCCACTTAGCAGCTGCAGCTACACCTCCGCAGCTCAGCTGTGCAAGCCCCGCTGCCCAGGGCAAGCAGCAGAACAGGGCAGATGGAGGATGGTTTTCTGCAGTAAGCAATGCCCCGGTGTTGGACAGGAGGCTCCCGCACTGCCCCTGCGCTTGGTACCCGAGTCAAAGGCCAAACCCAGCAGGGGGAAGGCAGGTTTCTACCTACAACTGCCACGCAGAAGCTGAGTCCCACCACTGCCAGGCAGACGTTACGGGGTCCACTCAAGGGAGGAAACCGTTTCCCAGAATCACCAGCAAAACCCGTAAGAGGAGTTAGATGTCAGCTGTGATTCCCAGCGCTGCCCGTGGTACACCGGTGAGCCTGTCCTCGGTGCTCATCCAGCATTAATATTTCAGGACTACACGGATTTGGCGAAATATTTTCCCTGATGCTGTCAGATCCTCTCCACTTGGAGTTTCTGCGAATAAAATCCTATTTGCTTATAAATTTGTGATGTGATGGAATTATAAAACAGGTCAGCTAGGAGGCTTGAAGATCCTGCCTAACATCTCCCTTCGAAACATAACTGAGTGTAGGAGCAAACGCCGCACTTGTTCGTGTTGCTTCTTACTGTGCAGAGACGGGGAATCCACGGAGCAGCGAGCCTGACACAGCGTCCCGGGAAAACCGTCGTCAGAAATCATCTTTCTCACTGCTTGCACTTTTATTTAGTGCTAAAGTACAGGTAGATTATCCACGTCTCTTATAAAATAGCGCTGCTGAACATTAAGAAACACAGAAAATACAACAGCTTAGACTATCCTTTATCCTAAAAGCTGCATTTTCTAAGGGTCAGAGCTAGATCCTAAATATGTGCTAGGAACGACTTCCACTTGCAGTATTAAAGGTAAACAGAGCTGACAGATTTGCACATTCAAGCGAAACCAGACTGTACACGGGAACGTGCTTTGCATCCGTCAGTGGGATCCACTGGAAGGGAAAACAATATTTCCTGCACAGACCTGCTGGAGAGTCACGGCCAGGCGTGGGTAACTATTGCCAGAGAGACAGGAGCCCACGTACTTTTATTTTTATAAACCTGCAGGGGAAATGAAAGCTTTTGTGTGACTGGAAGAAATCCAAAAAGCAGGTGACACTTCTCTTTGGTCTAAAGCTGCAATCAAAATGCTCTCCATCAGGATTAAAAGCCACTGGCTGCTGCTCCCAGGGATGCCACCAGGCAGGCAGCCCGGAGGTGCTTTGCAGACCGAGCATCCTCTCTGAAGGGCGATAATCAAACCATTTCTGGACTTATTATCTGCACCCTTTCAACACCCTCTGCAAAAACCAGGTGTCAGAATTTAGTTATGACACAGGAACCATTCCCCTGACAGTAGGCAGAGAACAAGGAGCGATTTTGGTGTCCAAAAGGCATCTGAACGAAGTGCATTGTTGGAGATCCATCTTCTCCAGATGCCACGCGTGGTTTATATCCACCGCTGAAAACGCCGGGGAGCTGACAGGCTGCACAGAGTGCAGGAGGAATGAATGCTTTTCCCTGCGTGGGTGTGCAATGCCGTGAACATGAGCAGGGCAAGGAGCAGCAGAGCCGGACGAGCCCTGGGAGGAGGGGATCAGAAAGCACTGCAGAGGGAGGGGAAGAGGAGCAGCTCGCTCAGACACCAGAGGCTGCATATGAAGAACCAAGAGGGTCAGCTCCAGAGCATTTTATTCTAAGGAAAGCCACTGAGACAGCTGGGAAAGCACCTCGTGGTTAGGAACTGCATCGTATTTGTAGTCTCTGGTTTCCAGACTGTTAATAACAAAACATCAGATGAAATTTGCTGCAGCCAAGTATAAAATAACCCACGCAGAAGGTCTTGAAAAGGAGCTGAAGTTGAAGAGCGGTGCTACCGCCCATGGGAAGAACAGGACTGGGGATGGAAGGAGCAGTTCTGCAAAGGAAGGAAGCTACAAACACAAAACCCACAGGAGGATGCCAGGTGCCCTGACTTCGATATTCATCACCAATTTAGAGAACATAAACAACACCTTTAGCTTCTTCTCTTACCAGCTCTTCAGCTTGGCAAACACAAGGCCATGCCCCACAGCAGGGGACAGACCAGCAGCACGCTCCGAGTGGCATTCAGGGAAAAAAACATTCAAATATTTAACGCTTACACATGGCATTCTTCAATTCAAAGCATTTTTCTCATAATAAAATGGAATATTTCATCAAAAAGTCAAGAGTTTCCTCTTGAGGTATCAACAAATTTTCCATAGAAAAATCAGCTCGCTACAATGACTTTTTCTTTTTTTTTCGAAACAAATATCAGCCCCGTACTCGCACGATCAGCCCTTTGGCTGCCACACCAAGAGAAAACATTAAGAGATAGTCAGAGAAAAATGGAATTTTATATTTGAGCTAGAAGAAAAAAAAAATAAGAAAGTAAAGATAGAATTTGGACAGTAACGTCCAGAGCTCCAGCTCTCCCCAAAATCAACCGAAGCAAAATCACAGTGTAACCATCCATTGCTCTGCAGCAAACACTAATCTCTAGAAAGGGAGGAAGATGCTTCCAGTTCACCCTCCTCTCACCCAGTAAACGGTCTCACGCGTGACAGGCATTGAACCGAGGAGGGGTCTGTGGCGGGCAGCGGGCGCAGAGCTGCAAAACAGGGGCGTGATGTGGAGCAAGGCCAGGCGAGAGCTGCCGCACCGAAGTGTGAGGCTTTATCCCACAGGGATTCGGTTTTCTGGGACCCATTCAGCATCGAATTGCTTTTAGATCAGAGTAATTACACCTGAGAAGGTTTTTTTCCTCTTTCTCCCGTCTCAAGGCTGCTATTAGCCCCTGGCGGTTTATTCACAGGGCTGTAAAACACAGGCAGGATTTTTCGGGAGGTTTTTGGGATGGATGAGTTTACCAACCCAGCACAGGAGTCAGACGGGTACCTGCCGCAGGGACCTGCCTAAGGTCACTGTCCACAGATGCTCCTTCCTCTATGTTTTTCCAGGACTCAAAGCCTGGTTTTAGAGGGAATAAGTTTATTCTAAATCCCTGGTTGCTTTTGTGTGAAGACCTTAAACAAGTTTTTCAGCCAGCCTGGGCAACACAAGGACCATTACCATGCCAGAGGTCTCCGTGATGAGCTGGGGGGTTCTGCTGTGGATTCTGGTCCTGCTCTTGGTGCTGAGATCACTCCCTGGGGCACCGGGATGCTGGGACTGGGGGTTAAATACCACGCGGTGAAACAGCAGCTGGCTGGAGATGGGTCAGGATAGCTGTGGGGTGATGGATCCAGAGGTAGCGGCTCTTTTTTCCAGCTTATAGAAGCTAATCCTATATGAAAACACAATTACACGCTTCTCCAGGATTTCCTTGGCACCTGCTTTCTGCAGGGGGACAGGCAAGGAGGGAGGCAACCATCCCAACAACTTCCATGCAAATTATTTTGGGGAAGGTGGACCACGCTGAGGGGCGTGGGGCCCCGGCCATGCCCTGCGGCATGTGGACTGGGAGCAGCAGGTGCCATCCACCCAAACCATGGCGTGTGATATTTAATACGCTGGCAAAGACAAAGTCGCATCGTCGCTTCGCATTAACAAAGTCATCAGATCAATTTAGAAAGCAATCGAGAATGTCTAATTTTAATTAGACGTTGGTTTCCTACCATCAAACTAAATAAGTTTACTTCCTTCTAGAAATATTTTCTTGGACTGAAGCTCCAGTTACAGTGTTCCCAGTTTTACAGGTTTGTAAACCAACTGCCCCCAAGCCCCCCTGCAACCGACAGCCCGGCGGTTGGTTAAGAAGCACAAACTGCATTTTGTTACAGTACTAAAACCCTTCTGCTCCCTCAAAATATACCAGCACTGAAAAAAATGTGTGTGTTTGATCCCGTAAATGCTTCAAGCTGTCTGGTTTGTTACTGGGCAAGTTTTATAAGTTAGTCACCTAGAGAAATCACGGGTGGGAAGCAGGAGAGCGGAGTGGAATATATTGCAGGTGCACGCGGTAACCCTGAGCGCTGCGTGGAGCAGCCTCGTGCCCTCACCGGTTCCTGTTTAAAAGCCTCTGGAAGAAGAGTTTTGCTTAAATCTGTCGATCACCTTCTCCGGCTTGTGAGCTGTGGGAGAGAGGAACCAAAACATCCCTAGAGTCCTGAAAATACCCAACTGGAGCACGAGGAGCCGAGCACAGAGCGAGGGCTCTCCCGCCTGGGACACCTTCCTTTTCCGTGCCCAGCCTGCGCCGCACTGCACGGTGCTGCTGAAAGCTTTTACGAGTCGTGTACTTCAAAGATGGATTACACAGAAATAATGTTCCTGTACAGCAAGAATGTGCAGCAGACCCCGCGGTGAGCAGCTGCGGCTCCCTGGTGTCACCCCTGGTGTCACCCCTCAGGCTTCCTCGATGTCACCAGAGAAGCGGTTTGGGTTTGCTTGCAGCTGCAGAAGAAACCTCTCTCCTTTACCCCAGGGGCAAACAGGAATAAAATAGAATAAACACCAAAATTGCCAGATGCAAGGACACACCTGAGGAGGACAGATGGGAACAGAGCTCGCTGCGTTATTTTAAGCAGGACTAAAATCTTTGCCACTCGGCTCAAGACTGCGCGGTTCAACTTGGCGAAGCTGGGGCTCCTGGATGCTTAACAAAGGCGCAGCCAGCCTAAAAATATCCTCCGCACCGGTGGAGGTTTCCCAGTTCATACCGGTGGCTGCCGAAGTTCCCATTAATACAGGAAATAGGCGAGGAAGAGGCAAATTTGCTGCAATTTCCCTGGAGCGAAGCCTGGGCAGAGCCGAGGTGAGTGTGGCCACATCCCAGTATCTCACCCAGCGTCGTGTCCAGCGGGTAACCAGGCTGCCACACCGCCAGTGGGGCTGGGCCACGTCCCCTTGGGTGACAGTTAAAGGCGTCAGATGGCTGGGTTCCCCGGACAGCACCGGCACCGCTCCCCGGTGGGACTCACTCGCCGACAGCTTCCATCGCAAACTCATTTCCAGCTTCATTTCCCTCCTGCTTCCCGCAGGAGAAGGGATGTCTTCTCATGCGAGAGGGGATAATTTCAGCATCGTCGCTGCGCTATTATCTACCCAAACTCTGGACTGCGACAGAGGAGGAACTTCTCGAGTGGTTCGTGCTGAAGCAGTGTTCATTAATTTATGCCACCTAGTGCACTGAGGAAGATGATGTCTGTTTGATTAATTGAGATAATTGGATTTCTCCTCTCTGCAGAAGGTTGAGCTAAACACGCTGCATCTGTGCCTGCCCAGCTCTCTACAAAAAGCTGGTGTGCCCACAGACCTCACCCAGGGGATCCTCCTGGCCCTGCTGCCCAAACCCCCCCAGACTCCAGGGCTGTGCTCCTGCTGCGCTGCCCTCCGAGGCCTCAGCTCCCTACAAAGGGTTTCCCAACAATTCTCTTCCCGTCACAAAACCAGTTCCACTCCAGGGATGCTCTGTCTGAACACCCCACCAGCAGCTGCATGGAGACAAACTGAAATGCTCCGAACCCCCTGGAAGAGGTAACCCAAGGAAGGAGGGGGGGGGAGCTTTAAGGGACCGTTTTGGCAGACCCAACTATTCACATGGGGTTGTTCAGAAAATTTAGATCTCTATAATATTTTAGGTAAAAAATATCAACTGTAAAGACTTGCCTAGGAACCTGACGTTCCTCTTTGGCATTTCTTTGCTTCAGATAATCTTATTTACCTCCCCTTGCCCCATGGCAGCACTGAAGGGTAAACGTTACCCTTAAGCAATAAGCTACCATAGACAGAGGAAACGAGATTACTTTTCTTCTCGAGGTCTCTGAAGGAAGGAGGAGGAAGAGGGAAGCGCTGTGCCAGTGCACGGCCCCTCTCTGATGGCCAGCAGGGAGCGAACGCCGCTGCCGAGGGCACGGGCAATGCCGGAGGCACAGCAATTCAGTCCTGTGCAGAAAGCGGAGCAGAAGTAACACCCCGTGAGTTAAAGCTGCCATACAGGTTTTCCCTTGGTCTGGCTTCAAGATTATCTGTTTTCTTACCTGTAACCCAACAGACTGTGGAGCAAGTAGAAACCACAACCCAGTTTATTAGAAGCATGGTGCTAAATAGTGTTACCCAAGGGAATGTATTCAGAGCACGTGCAAGCCAAGCCCCTTACAGAAGCTGCAAACCCGTGTTGCTCAGCACAGAGATGCCACGGAAAGCCCGGCTGTGCCAGGTCCCTGCTCCCCTGGCAGCGGCTCTGGCTGGCTCCCGAGGAAGGGGACACACAGCTTCAGCATCCCCTGCCCCAGTGCCAGCCACCCAGCCAGGGTCGTTTCCAGAACCCAGATCAGCTCTGCTGCCTGCATCCCGCAGCGCGGAGGGAGCCCGACTGCTCCGGCACCACCTCCCCTGTGGAAACTGCACAGGGGGCAAAAACGTTTTACCCCGTGTTGGACAGGGCACACAGCCAGCCCCTCCTGCGAGGGCAGGGGGTGACAAGTGACTATTGGGATTACAGCAGCACCAGCTGCCCAGCACCGACAAGGGCAGTGATCCCTGCCCTCATTTTGCTGCCCAACACACCACCACCCTTGTGCTCGCTTCTACAGCCATCCAATGAACAACACAACCAGCCACCCGGCTGCACAAAAACCTGAAGGCGGTAGATACAGCTTGAAATTGCACGTGAACTTGGGATGTCCACGTATTTTAAAAGCAAGCCCCAAAGTCCAGATTTAATGCTAAGGTCACTCCAGTGTCAAAAGCAAGTCCCCTCTCTCCCTGGCCCAGGTGCCCCAGGATTGCTCAAATTGCCATGTTCGTCCTCCCAGGGGCTGCAGGGACCCCAGATGGGAGCAGGGGGACCCCTCACCTGTGGGGGATTGTGTAGGCAGATATATAAGGTGGATTATATAGGTGGTATATACCAAAATGCAGCTAACATGCAATAACAGTACCTGCCCCATCCACAGTGCCCCAAACACTGCAGGAATATTTCATCACTAATGGCAAGGAAAAGAGAAAGCACAAAACGCTCCAGAGCAGCTCTTTCAAACCAGTCATCTTCTCCGGGGCACACACAATTAATTTTTAAAGGATTCTCTCCAAAATTGTACTAAGCTGTTTCACATGCTCTTTCTTTTGCCCACGAAACAGGACTATTTCTGGCCACCAGCACTGTGAGACAGCCAGGAGTGCTGATCCAAATCACCACCGTACCGTCCAAATGCAAACCCCATCATAAATATTTTCTGTTTATTTACACTGAATTATTCACTCCTCTGATTTTGCAATTCAGAGCTCGAGGAACCTCTTCCCGCTTTCCACACAACGGCTGCAGCATCCAAATTTCAGCTGGGGAGAGGCGGGAGCACCACGGCTGGGAGGGCACCAGAGCACTGCTGCAATGGGCACAAATACTGATAAAAATATTTAGGTTAGGACAGAGAATTATGCTTTTTTTTTTTTTTTT
>VZTO01010170.1:30421-54679 GCA_013400615.1 Syrrhaptes paradoxus
ATTTCTTTGCTTCAGATAATCTTATTTACCTCCCCTTGCCCCATGGCAGCACTGAAGGGTAAACGTTACCCTTAAGCAATAAGCTACCATAGACAGAGGAAACGAGATTACTTTTCTTCTCGAGGTCTCTGAAGGAAGGAGGAGGAAGAGGGAAGCGCTGTGCCAGTGCACGGCCCCTCTCTGATGGCCAGCAGGGAGCGAACGCCGCTGCCGAGGGCACGGGCAATGCCGGAGGCACAGCAATTCAGTCCTGTGCAGAAAGCGGAGCAGAAGTAACACCCCGTGAGTTAAAGCTGCCATACAGGTTTTCCCTTGGTCTGGCTTCAAGATTATCTGTTTTCTTACCTGTAACCCAACAGACTGTGGAGCAAGTAGAAACCACAACCCAGTTTATTAGAAGCATGGTGCTAAATAGTGTTACCCAAGGGAATGTATTCAGAGCACGTGCAAGCCAAGCCCCTTACAGAAGCTGCAAACCCGTGTTGCTCAGCACAGAGATGCCACGGAAAGCCCGGCTGTGCCAGGTCCCTGCTCCCCTGGCGGCAGCTCCAGCTGGCTCCCGAGGAAGGGGACAACAAGGGCAGTGATCCCTGCCCTCATTTTGCTGCCCAACACACCACCACCCTTGTGCTCGCTTCTCATCCAATGAACAACACAACCAGCCACCCGGCTGCACAAAAACCTGAAGGCGGTAGATACAGCTTGAAATTGCGCGTGCGCTTGGGATGTCCACGTATTTTAAAAGCAAGCCCCAAAGTCCAGATTTAATGCTAAGGTCATTCTAGTGTCAAAAGCAGCTCCCCTCTCTCCCTGGCCCAGATGCCCCAGGATTGCTCAAATTGCCATGTTCGTCCTCCCAGGGGCTGCAGGGACCCCAGATGGGAGCAGGGGGACCCCTCACCTGTGGGGGATTGTATAGGCAGATATATAAGGTGGATTATATAGGTGGTATATACCAAAATGCAGCTAACATGCAATAACAGTACCTGCCCCATCCACAGTGCCCCAAACACTGCAGGAATATTTCATCACTAATGGCAAGGAAAAGAGAAAGCACAAAACGCTCCAGAGCAGCTCTTTCAAACCAGTCATCTTCTCCGGGGCACACACAATTAATTTTTAAAGGATTCTCTCCAAAATTGTACTAAGCTGTTTCACATGCTCTTTCTTTTGCCCACGAAACAGGACTATTTCTGGCCACCAGCACTGTGAGACAGCCAGGAGTGCTGATCCAAATCACCACCGTACCGTCCAAATGCAAACCCCATCATAAATATTTTCTGTTTATTTACACTGAATTATTCACTCCTCTGATTTTGCAATTCAGAGCTCGAGGAACCTCTTCCCACTTTCCACACAACGGCTGCAGCATCCAAATTTCAGCTGGGGAGAGGCGGGAGCACCACGGCTGGGAGGGCACCAGAGCACTGCTGCAATGGGCACAAATACTGATAAAAATATTCAGGTTAGGACAGAGAATTATGCTTTTTTTTTTTTTCCTAGGGAAGTGGAGCTTTTTTTCTATCCCCTGTGACACTAAGAGAGTTAATCTGCTCAATATCAGCACTGCTCAATAACCACGGGCAGCAAGCAGGGACCACAGACCTACTCCGGAGAGCAGATGTCATGGGGTTTGGTGCAAAGGGTTTGCTCCTGGGCGAGGGCACTTTGCAGAGCCTCAGCAACAGCTCCGTGCCGGTGTTCCCCAGGGCACTCAGAGCACATCGCCGCCGAGCCCTCCTCCCAGGTCGCACGCACAAAAAATAAACACCAGCAGCAGGAGGCCAAAGGGGCACCCAGGGTACGCAGGAGGAGTTTGTCACCCCTTCTTGCCCTCTGACAGCACGGCTAAATTTGGCTCATCGGCATTTCTGCTGAGCGCCTCTGACGCAGCGAGTGCTCCTCACAGGGGAGGATACGGATGCTTCTTCCAGCCCAGGACCAGGAGAGCTTCCCGGTGTCACAAGCTCCAGGGTCATTGCCACCCGCTGTCACCCACTGTCTGTGCAACACGTAACACAAGGTGCATTATACAAGGAGCAACCTGGGCTGGTGGGAGGTGTCCCTGCCCATGGCAGGGGGTGGCACTGGGTGGGCTTTAAGGTCCCTTCCCACCCAAACCACCCTGGGATTCTGTGATTCAGGTGCAGCAAATGACAGTGGCCTGGCAGCTTAAAGCAAAGTTTTCAGGGCACCACACCTCGTCCTGGGGAGACAATCTCTGCTCCTTAATGCACTAACCACAACGCTTTCTAATATTCCCAGCTGTAGATAAAGGCACAGCGGAGACGGAAACGTTAAAAACGTGGAAGACAGGAGGGATGTAAAACATCGATCCAAGAGGAGGAAGGCCAAAACTTGGGATACCTGCGGTAGGCTCAGAGAGCATCAGCAGGATGGGCACAGATCTGGGGCCTTCAGAACAGAATTATTCCATAATTCCATAAAGCTGGTCTGCAGGATGAGTGGTGCAACGCCCGGTGGGTCTCCGAGCCCACCGCTCCCAGCTTGAGAACCGAAATCTGGGTGCAAGCCTCTGACCTCCCTGGCAGTCCAGATGGGATCACAGGCAGCTCTCCAGGCATTTCCAGCACAAGGGCATCATCCCTCCCACAAGCTGTCCGCTATCACTTCAGCCTCTTAAAATCCAAAGGGCACATCCTGAACCTGAAAGGGTTTCAGCGATGGCTGCTGGCGTGGGTGGGATGCTGCACAGTGCAGTGGGATGCCACACACCTCCTTAACCCTCAATTCTTGCCAAAAGCCACCAGCAGAGGAAGGCAGGAAGGCGATCGTGTTTTTCTTTCATCACTGGCCTTGAAATCAAAGCCGACGCACGGCCACAAATCGTGCTCATTTTTGGCCACAGCCCTGGGTACCCCCCGTGTTTGCTCTTGGGGTGTGAGTTGCATTTGCACCAAGGCACAGGCTCTGCCCAAAGAATGTTAATCATCTCCTACCTGGAGAGATCTCCCCAGATCCACACCCAAACGTGGCTCCGCGTCACGGCAAAGCATCA
Source organism: Syrrhaptes paradoxus (assembly GCA_013400615.1). Lineage (NCBI taxonomy): Eukaryota > Metazoa > Chordata > Aves > Pterocliformes > Pteroclidae > Syrrhaptes > Syrrhaptes paradoxus. The sequence goes on from VZTO01010170.1 coordinate 33,441, forward strand.
TACAGACAGCAAACAGAGCAGACGGCGAGGCAGAAAACAGCGTGCTGGGAACAACAGGAGAAATCACAACAATGGGTTAACCAGGAGACAGCACAGGATTTCACACCAGTGTTCTCATTAATGGTTTTTTTAAAAAAAAAAAGAGGATGAAATTGCAGCTTCTATACAAAATGTCACAGGTTTGTCACTCTGGGGCATCTTGTCCTCCCCCAGCCATTCAGGGTATTTTCACCCTCCCTCCTGGGACACGGGCAGCAGCGCTGGAGCGGGCACGGAGCAGGAGCGAGGGCACAAGGACACCGTGCAGAGGAGGCTGAAACCAGCCACGGAGACGAGGTGAGCCCGGGACCTATAAAGCATCACCGGCCTCGGCTGGAGGAGGGCACGCGCTGGCCTCGCTCGGCGTCACTCATCACTGAAATAGCAACGGCGGCTGTGCAAAACCGGGAAAAAAGGAAACAAAATAATGAGAATTTTCTTTAAACGCCACGTACGCTGTCACCCAGGGGNCTGAAATCAGAAGCCTCCCTCGCAGCAAGGCATTGCAGTATATACTAGTTAAGACTGAAATTTGGAAGGAGGTCTTCAGGAGGAAATCTGGGGGGTTACCTGCTGGAAAGTGGGTCTCTGGCTGTCCCCTCGGACACGCACACGTAACTGCTTCCCAGGGGTCCAGATCACTTCTTTTCCCAGGGGAAAATTGGCAATTTTTAATTCCACAGAGACAAATAAGGCTTTAAGTTTTGACCTTACTCACTGCAGACAAAAAAATCTCTGGGGGCTGCGTTACACTGAGCGAGGCTGTTCCTCCTGATTGATGCCACTGCGTGACTGGGAATAGATTCAGAGCCTGGATCTGCAAAACGACCCCACACTGGGGCTTTCCTGCATTTGCAACGAAATTGTCACTTACGCTGGCTCCTACCACAGATCTGGCTGGCGAAGAGGTGCAAGTGTGAATAAGGTATCTCGATTTCTCACGGCCAGGTTGAAACGCAGAAAGCGAGCTGCTAGCAAAATGCGTTTTGCCTTGCAAAGCAGTCAGACTGGATGTGGAAATCACGGGCGGAATAATCACAGGACTCTGAGATGTCACCTTTAGCATCACTTCTTGGCTACAGCTTCAGTCAGGCAGCAGCTTGAATTTCATGCTCCCTATGGATTTGAACTGGATTTTTTACATTTGCCACCCAGAAGCAGGGGCTCCATCTGCTCCGTGGGCCCTCTCCCCCACGCAGCAGCAGCCCCGGGGGTCCAGGACCCAGGGGGATCACATCTCTGCAGGGAGCGTGCTGGGATCCTGGGTCTGCTGCTGGTTTGGCACCTGCTGCAGCCCAGGCTTTGAGCCGGGGGGATGTGTTAGCAGATCTATGGGTCCAGCACACCCCCCTGAGCCCTCTGCTGTGATTTACAATCCCGCAGCCACAGCCTCCTCCACACAGCAGACCGTGCAACCAAGCATCCATCCAGCAGCCAGCTCCACCATCGCTCGTTCCAGGATCCTTTCACACCTTTTGTCATTGAGACCTTCCAAGAAATGACACCTTCTGGTCCCCTGGACTGCCACCCCTCTCCTCCAGGGCTTCTCCCTCTGCCCTGTGAACTCTCCCACGGATGCTGAGGATGAAGGTTCACAGCTGTGCCACAGACAGATCACCCGAAGGACCAAGACCTTACACCCTGCAATGAATTACTATCCATCTATCAAACAGAGTGAAAATACAGACCTTCAAAAGCAAAATTTTGAAGCTCTCTACAGGGGGGTTTTCAAAGCGAAGCAGCTTGCTTTCAAGTTGCTTTTTGCATGGAAGATTTTGCAAAGATTTTTACCATGTTCAAAACAAAACGTTGTCTCAGATAACAGATCCATTTCCTTTCGGAAAGTGCTAGAAAAAAAAATTGAGATGCTCAAACCACAACCCCTGGCCAAAGGAGGAGTGATCTCTTCTGGCCTGGGTATCTGTGGAACAGTGGCTGAGATGGAGCAGACACGGACCCCTCAGCACCGGTGCTGCTGCCAGAATCAAAAACACCTTTTCCCCCGAGAAACCCCTCAGTGCCGCACCTCAAGAAGCAGATTCAGGCAGCCCTGAAATATTAACAAAGCGTGTGCCCACACCAGAGCTTCTCCACTCCAAAAATGATCCAGCAACGTGTCGGAGAACACTCCTGCCAGCTTTCTTAATGACAGCCTGAATAACCCAGCCTGAATAACCCACCAAGGCGGAGGCATTGGCGTGGTTTAGTCTTTAACATCCCATGGAAATGGGAAGAAGGGGTTGACCTGAAGCACAGGCAGTGCTGCCCACAAAACCTGCACAGCAGGGGTGTCACAGGCAGCAAACAGCCATGTGCTGGAGCGAGACGTGAGGAGTCCTCATCAAACACACCACCAGCCTGGTGGTAATTATCATACTCCGTGCTTAAATCATCAGATTTTTTCATTTGGCTTCCCGTGCAAAATTGTTATTTTAATAGGAATGGAAAGTACTCGGCAGATACCATACAGAAATCCCAAACACCAAGAGCAGCACCGAAGCAGGAGGGTGCCCAGGGACACCCCACAAAGCACTCGAGGTTCGATTTTTTTATACACGTGTTTTGACCTGCAGCCCCTGCCCAGCCTGGCTGGTTTGGACCCTGGGGACAGGGCTCGGAGCAGGCACAGCATTCCCCCCATCGTCAGCCTGCCGGGGGACCGGCTGCTGAGACCTGCGCTGGGGGGGGACACCAAATGGGTCTGGGGGAGCCAAGGAAACGCCTGGACAGCTCTTTCTGTCCCGACAGCAGCAGCAACAAACATCTCTAAACTAGTTTGTAATTCTCTCAGAAAGGTTAAAAATACTAGAACACAAAATGTGGATTTTTCATGAATAAACTGTACCTTTCCCCCCCCAGTTCTTCAGTCTGTCTCCATAGCTACCGAGAGACTTGCTAGGTTGCCTCTGCCACCTAATTGATTTGCAGAAAGAAATGATTAATAAAGAAAAACTGTGAGTGTCCCTCTTTGGCAGGGCAGCTCCTCACAGTTCCCTTCTCCCCTGGGAGAGCTCGGTCTCCATGCACAGACCCAAGGTACGGCATAAATCCCTCCACGTGCACCGCAGCCTGGAGTGCACAACGGATGTGCATCCTTAACTGGGGCTGGCCACTGCATTTTATCAGGGAATTATGGCTCATATAAAAAACCAGATTGGATCCGTGCCACACGCTCTTCCCATTAATCCGACACACTCGCCTTTCCGCAGATGAAATTGCATTCCTGGAAAGCACACACCTGGCTGTCAAAGCACCTCCGACAGTGCCAGGAGAGAGAAAATGATTGCTCTGGGGTTCCTTGCTGGGCGCTGGGACACGGGCGGTCCCGTATCGAGGGACAGCTCTGTGTGCATCCTCTCATTGCTTTTTCGCCGTGGACTATTTGGTAACGCCTCCCACCCACACGCAGCAGCCCTGGCCGGAGCCACGCTGCACCTCTGCCCCGTTTGGTGGAAGAGCCGTTTCTCGGGTTGATGGTTATTCACGTGTGTACACACAGGTGTGAGCGTGCAGCACCGCCGGGTCCCGCTGCGCCCTGCCTGCACCGGGACGTGCCCGTGGGGACACCCAAGTGCAGCATCTCAGCAGCTGCCCTCTCCAGCTGCCTCTGTTACGTGTAAGGAGGAATTATTTCAAAACCCCAACATTTTGTAGCTCTCCCCCTTGATCCTACACTCAAATCCTGGGCAGCACCCCCATATTCCCAGTTTTTTATGTGGCAGCTTCATCACTAGAGATGACGACGTCAGCAACAAATTTTTAACCTGCATTTCAGCTTACAGTCCACGTACACCTTATACAGAAATGCAATGAAAACTTTTGAACAGTCCATTGATGCCCGAGCATTTAATGTAATATTTCAAACATTCACTAAAAGTTCTAAGAAAAATGAATTTATGTCAGTGCAATTGCACGTGCACTTTCCTTGTCCTTGCCCAGAGCTCCCAGCTGTAACCACACCTGTCCTGTGCCAAGCCTCACAAACAGGATCACAACAGCTTCCACGCACCGTGGTTGGCTTTTCCTGGTGCTCCCTGGATGTTCCAGTGGTTTGGAGCCGTAATCCCTGCCCGTGTCCCGCGAGACGAGGGGCAGCCAGCGGTGCCGCAGCCCTGCCCGCAGCCAGGATCCCGGGAGGTGCTGGCTGGCAGCAGCAAAGCACGACGCAGGCAAGGAGAGGATGGGAAAAACTCATTTCCATAAAGCAAATCAGAAGCAATCTTAAGAACAGGTAATTATTATCCCTCAACACTTTCAAGAGCATATTTTCAAAAACACTGTGCAGGGAAAAAATTCTTTCTTTTTCTTTTCTTCCTCCAAGCCCTGAGCAAAACCCTGCTTTGGGCTTGTTCAAGACCACCCGCACCAAGCACGGGGTCCAGGCTCAGCCCTGCAACCCACAAAATCCACCCGAGGTGCAACAGGGAGCAGAAGGCTCCAGCAGACACAAGGGCTCGTCCCTCTGCCGAGGGTGCTGGCACAAATCCAGGCGGCACTGGAAGCTCTTTGGGGACAGACAGCGCTGTAAGGAACCACACATCTTCCATGCACCTGCTAAACAAACAGCAAATTTCCGTCTCGTACGTTACACCCTGCTGTAATTCTGCTTCATTTTATTTTATCGACAAATTCTTTTCTTAATTTATAAGGAGTGCTGCAGAGAACAGCCCATATTGAGGTGAGCGTGTGTGTGCGCACGCAGGGTGAAAGCCCACGTGTGACTCCTAATAAAACCTTGTTTGTTAAAGCAAGTGAAAATAGAAAGTTACCTTTGGTTTTCCTTCCAGATTGCTTTAGTGTTACTGGGTAATATGAATTCAGATCAATCAGAATAAAAGATGAAGGAGCTCTGCCTCGCTGTATTGTGCCTCAGCCGAGAAGAAAGCAGCTAGCTGGGGGAAACAGAAACGCAGCATTCTTTATGACACGTCCTCAGCATTATTTCAGTGATTAAATAATTAGGGAGAGAGATTAAAAATTACTCCGAACGAGTTGAATTTTTAAACGCTCCCTCCTCCCCTACCTCTGCTGGCTGCGGGGATTTTTAAATCACGCGTTTTTTGAAAACAGCTGGCAAAATGAAATATGACAGCCTGATAAATATATACATTTGCAGTTGTATGAGAAACAAAACACATTTGGTATGTTTCTCGGTGAGTAAGAGCGGCTGTGTCTGCTGCTGGAAACACGCTGGGACCTCAGGATGGCTGCAGTTACAGCACAGCCCGGGCAGAGCTGAACTCCCGGCCAGCAGCAGCTCTAACAGGGGCTACAGCCCAGCAGAGCGGAGTCCCCCCCCGGCTTTTGGGGGGACAGGCATGGCTCCCAGCCAGTCTGCTGGGCGAGCAGTGGCAGGGTCCCCTTTCCTCAGCAGGGCTGGATGTCCCCACGTGGGTGCATCGCATGGGTGGCAAGCAGGGCTCTGCTTTGCTCCTGAATGCAAACACAGCCAGGCCTGCAGAAGCAAAAAAATGGGAAATAAATGGATGTGAAATAAAAGGATGCTCTTGATGAGCCCAGCCACAGTCAAACTCCCGAGTTCCCACCAGTTCTGCACAGAGACACTGGAAAAAGCCAAGGTTTGCTGGAAGGAACTCCAGCAGCAGGGTCCTGCCTGGTGCCTGCTGTGCCACTGCACGTCCCATTAAATTCAGCTGCAGAAAACGCCCGGGGCAGGGTGAGGAGCTGCTGCCTTCCCCAGCTCCTCCAGCAGCCTCACCCCTGCACAGGGACTGTCAGGCACCCAGGCAACGTGCTCCAGCAGATAACAGCAAAGGGGTCAGCTATTAAAAGGTTAGCACAGCAATACCCTTAAAAAGGGAAAAAATATCCCTTGTGCAAATCTTACCCTACCCATGAAAGAAAAAAGAAAAAAAATCCATCTCATGAGGGGCACTGTGTTCTTCCTGCTCCGTTCCTTCCCGTTTTAGCATTGTGTTTCATCTCGGAGCGATACCTGCTGGCAGAGGCTCTTGTGTGGATGTCTGTGGAGTCAAACAGGTAGGTCACCCTGGGCTGGCCCTGACACAGCCTGTGTTACTTGCTAATTAATTATTTCCTCTTACTTAGAGGAGTCTTAGCAGACAAAATAAGGCAGTAGAGGGAAATTGTGGGGGATGGAAATGGGGAAGCAGCTGTAAAAACAGACCTGTCAGCCAGGCTGAAGCTAAAGGTGAAAATAAAGGTTCAGAAGTGGGACCATGGTGCTCCGGTGAGACCCTTCACAGTGCATTAGAGCCCTTGGGACGGATGCTGCTTTGAATTTGGAACACAGGCTTCAGCAATTTATTTTTTTTCTTTCCTTAGTAGGTATGTTACAGGTCAGCCTTGCTGCAGGACAAATTTAGACGTGATGAGGGAAATGCCAAACTGCTTCCGTGCTTCTTTTTCTGCAAGGGTGCTGCCAGGATGGCGAATGGGCAGATCCCCTTCCTCCCCACTTCCCTCTCTGCCTCCTCCCTCGGCTCTCCCAGACAAATGCCGGACAAGAGCCGGAGCATCACGTCCATTTAGCAAACGTATCGGACGCTTGCGATGCCTTTGCTAAAGGAAAGCCTTTCGGCGCGGTGACGGTGCCCAGAGCTGGGTCTTGTCAAAACAAGAGAACGCTTCTTTCGTTGCATCCTCCTCTGCACCTTTCTGTACGGGCACAGATTTTCCCACTTTGGATCTTGTTGATTTGTGTTTTAGCTGCCAAAAGCACTGAGCTGCTTTGGCACATGAACTCGCACACTTGTGAGAACCGGGGGTTTTTTAAGCATGAATGTCTTTTCTTCCTCTCTTTAAACACACGTACCAGGCTCTGAGGCTTGTAACAACAGCAGCGATTTTCTGCTAAGTGGCTAATTCGGGGCGTCTGGTAATGATTCATCAAAGGAAGTGGCTACGGCTGGCAGACGAGCTGCACTCCACATCCAACCCAGCGGTTTACAAAAGCAAACTTGCCATTTCTCGATACCTTTTGGTACTTTCATATTCTGTATAATTTTTAAAAATACCAGCAACCCCCAAAACCTGGACCATCTCGCAGTGAGGGCTAAATTCCTGACAAAACAGCACATTTCTGGCTAAAACGCCTGATTTCCAACCCCCACAGGGCCCACGAGGATGGTTCTGGGCTTCCAGGGGGTATATAATTTGCAGATTATTAGCAAATAATTAATTACTAATAAAGAACTTTTGCAGAAGTGCTGGATTGCAACAGAGCATTCCCAGAGCAGATCCACGCCGCGCTCCCCCTGCCCTGAGCCGTACTGCGGCTCATGCACTGTGTGTGCTACAAATTGACATTTTTTTAGTTTTTTCCTAAATAAGACCTTTTAAACCTCCTCCCAGTATCATTGTTTGCAGCTGGGCAAGGTTCTTCCACAATATTTTTATGCATGACTCCATCTGTGGACTGCAAAAGCAACTCAAAGAAGGAAGCGAGGGGGGATAACGACAGCTTGTTAACGAGCCTACAGACCAACCAGGCTGGGATAAACGAGAGCACGGGGGTATCGCCTCCAACTAGAGTCAGAAAAGGGAATTCAGGAACTAATATTCAGCTAACCAAAGTCGTTGATACTCATACTTCTCAAACAAGCACAAAAGAGGAAAAAAAATGCAACGCTTTGCAGTATTCACTGATTCAGTTCAACGTGCTCTTTCCACAGTCTCACTGTTGCATTTGCTGGCAGAAAAATTCACCAGAACGTGGTTTATTGCATTGTTCCTCCAAAAGGATTTGGCCTTTTTTTTCCCCAAGTATCCCAGTGAGGATCGCGGTTAGGACTCCTTGCTTGAGCACGCGCTTGTTCTACCGCAAGCACACAGAACCTGGAAAAAAATGTTTTCCTCGTTATGTTTGGGATGCAGATGAAAGCAGTGCATCGAGCAGGATTTACCGGATTGTTTCAGACTCCAGAGCACCTTCTGCATGCGAACTTTCCCCAAAGACGTACACACTGCGATGCTCTGTGCACCAGCCTGCCTCCAGGGCATGAAGTTTCTGTGCATCCCTGCTTTGTCCTTCCCAGAAAAAATAAATGCTACAGCTGAACTCCTCTTGCTAAGCTTAAGACAGCTTCTACAGAGAGATTCTCGTGTGCTGCCCACCTGGTAGGAGCCACAACACCCCCGTTCGTGCTGGAAGCAGCTGCCTGCGGTGACGAGCCCTCTGCCCCAGAGGTGTGAGCTGCTCAGCTGCTCACTTCTCTGCAAGAACGAAAAAGAACATCAGCAGCAAAGGCAAGGCACCGATTGCAACAAGTACCCTCGTAGCATTCTAAATCTTTGCACATAAAACAGGAAAAAAAATCATTATTATCATCTGACAATACTGATGCAAAACTGGAAAACATAACCAGTTCCTGTGAATTAGACAAATTGAACTGCAGCAGCAAGGCCATGGTGTAGATCCCTCTGTATGTCCTAGAAGGAGCTGAAAGACTTTCACCCCAGGCAGGGGTTGGGCAGCGGAGCTGCTGGGGCGACGGATGGCTTTTCACAAGGCATTGAGCACCTGACCAGCAATGGCAAAGCTCCGATTAAATGGGGGAGATCCCCAGCTGACCATTCCATGGCCCTGGAGGACACGGTGACACAGTGACATGGTAAGGAAGGAGGAAGAAAAGCCTGTAGAGCTCAGCTACCCAAAGCCCTGCCAGCAGGAGCTCCGAGCCTTTTCCCACGCTCTACCTCTCCCACCGTCACTTTGCCTATTTGCAGCTCTGCCGCGCAAATATACATCATACGCAGGCTGTCAGCTTGACTTACAGAAAAATCTTTCAAACAGGAAAAAAAAAAAAACAATTGATGGTACCGAGGAGCTGAGTGTCAGAGTGACGGGCAGCAGAGATGGGTGGCACAGACCGTGCTGTGCGGGGACGGGTGCACCCAGGCGAGCAACGTGCAAAGGTGTGTTCTAGAAAAAAACCTGAAACTCGCTATTTTTCATCCAAAGCAATAAGTCTGAGGAAGCCTTATCCTAATTTCGTGGAAGATAAGGACAGCTAATCACAGCACTTTGATTTATTCTGCGTGCTTCAGGTCCCAAGCATTCCTACACGCGAGCAAACTCAATGTCTAGAACAGCATCGCTACTACAAGGTAAACCTATATTTATGATGCAACAGCATCTGCTCCGCGAGAGCTTTAAATTAAGAGGTTGGCATGGCAACAGATGCTCCCACACTGCTGTGTCTGCCTCGTGCTGCCATTTTGCTCAGGATCCCTGGTGGGTTTGGGATTAACCGCCTACAGTATTTCATTTTGACTAACGAAGCCGGTTTGGGCTGAAGCATCAAACAAACAGCCGAAGCCTAGTATGGACTGTGTACTTTTTGTTGCCTAGCTGCTCTGTAATTTTAAAACATGTCTTTCTGAATTCACGCTATTTTTGGTCCTCCAAACTCCTCCTCACTGCGCTGCCAAGCAGTGCTGACAAATCGTGCCAAGGACCGGATCCTGGTGAACACCTTGTTCAACAAGTGTCACCGTTTTTATTTCCACATTGTCACAGCTCTCAGAGCAGCTCTCCCATGCTTGTGCTCTCCACGGACGTTTGCCCAGGATCCGAGGAGTGATGCCATCCCACCCGCAGACGATTTTCACTATTTTGCTCCAGCCAGCATCCTCGCTGCTCCTTCTGCAGGGGCTGATTTCACCACGTCTGAACGACAGCGCCGCAGTGTCTGCAAGCGCTTTGCTGTGTTTGGGATTTGAAATTTAAAATACAGAAGCTTTCATAGACTTCTCCTCCAGATATGCATCCACTCCTGCTGAAGGGAAAGCAAAAATCCAATTTCTTCTCAAATAAAATGCCAAGGACCTGTCAGCAGGGAAAGAGAAGCTGTTGATGTTATTGGCAGAGCAGCCCCGGGCAGCGTGTGCCACTCTGCTGCCTGCTGCTCGGGTGTCCCTTGTGCAAGGACCAGACCCAGGGGGGAGGATGGCACCAAGGGCCCCTCCAGCAAGCCAAGGTGGGCAAAGCCACCCACAGCTAATTCCACCCAGTACCGCCAGCAAGCAGCCTCCCCGCCACACGTCCCAGTCCATTCTTACAGCACCTGGCCTCAAAATCCTCTCCCAGCCTGCTCTTTTATTGAAAAATATCCGTTAGGATAATGACTTCATTAACAACCAGCACTTCTAATACCTACTTTGCAGCATTTTCTGCACCTCTCCAAAGGACACACACGTTGTAGTGAAGCACACACAGTGTCCTTGCTCTGACTCCACCCAATGCACTAATGGGGCAGGAAAACCTTCCCCAGACAGCTGCAGGTTACCCTGTATAGTGTCAGCCCCGATTGCCACAGCAGAAGCAGCCACGACACTTAATGAGATATTTTTCAAAGCAAAGAAAAAACCAACCTGCCTGAAGAAGCAGATTCCATTCTGTATCCTCCGGGGGATGCTGGGCATGACCTGCAGCAGCTCCCGCATCTCAAGACCTTGGGTTGTTCCACCAAACACACCTTCTCCTGGGAAGGCACCAGGCACACGTCTGATTTGTGAAGACAACGAGTTACCTTGCAAGTAGAGGTGGAGTAAGCATCTCGTAACCAGGGGCCTTTTCTCAAGGCGATGCCGGGGGCCAGGTTGATGGAGGACCAGAGAGAGCCGTGCTCGCCGGGGCATGAAAGCAGACATGAAACCAGCCGTACCCAGACAGACACGAACCTGCTCACTCCAGACCCCTGGGGCAGGACATCTTAACGGCTCCTGAGAGCTCAGAGAATGGGAAGTTTATCGCCAATGAACCAGGAGGGCTGGGGGAACAGGTTCCTGAAGGCAGGAGAGATGGGTACAACAGGCAGGAGAGCACCATCAAAAGCAGAGAGAGAAAACCAACCCTTTTCATGCCTTTATTCTCCCTTTGTTAAAGAGGAGATTCTTTTGTGGTTTGATTGATTCCCAAGACATTTCTCAGCAAGGTGCATCTTTCTGCTGGCAGCCTTCCCAAAGCAGCTCTCACCAGCACCCAAGCCACGGCTCTGGGCTAAGCTCCAGAGCACTGCCTGAAATAACTCAGCAGAGAGGGATGTTATTGCAAAGACCAAATCAGGGATGCTCAGGCAAGTGATCATTTCAGTTAAGAAGAAAAAATATTGCTCACAGCAACGTTATGAAGTTTATTCATAAACTTCATTCTTATTTTTATAGCTTTGTCACATACTTTATTCACAAATAGCAGCAGGATAAGGCAGCAGAGAGGATAGGTCAAGAATGCAGATGGATTTTTCAAAACAATTTTTGCAAAGCACTCTACAGTCGTTAAAAGTTTGTACCAAACCCTGATATGAAAAAAAAAACAGGTATCTATTAATAGCCTTCTTAAGTTTTCCCAAAGGAAGGTCAGTTCTCCCTACAGCAAACTCCTTAATGTGAAAATCTCCTTTTCCTCCCAGCACCCTCCAAACACCCACCAATGGCACAAGGCACAACAGCTTGCAATCAGCTTTCTCGTGCTGTTCTTAACTTCTGCTTTTCCAGCATCCTTCTGCTCTAACACCTTCACCCCGCTGCTGGGGTTAAAAATGTGGCTGTGTCATCTCCTCTTTGGGGTTCCATCCTGACCCCTTGCTCTGCCCAGCACCATCACCGGGGCAGCCCAGGTCACTGCCTGCTATGGGTTATCCCCAACACCCCACACAGCTGGAAATCAGTGAAAACACAGCGGCACTAAGCTCACCGGCTGGGGTCCTTTTCCTGAACAAGAAGAAAATTTAAAAAAAAAAAAAAAATCAGTGAAGAGTTGAGGGCCACTCGCTGTGTGCAGTGTTTAGTACAGAAAGGCGTGGGATGACTAGGATGGTCTTGTGGGTGGGTGGTACTGGTGCTGAGAAGATTTTGCCTGGATGACCGTGCAGCTGGGATAACCCCTGAGTAAATGGAAAGAGCAAGTCAAGAGACGAGCTGCTGCTTGTCTGCAGCAAACCCACAGCCGGCATGGAAAGGGAGCTTCCTGCTTCTAGACCAGCGGGAAGAGAGGAGGAGAATTTAAGAATGCTCGTTTTATTCCCAGGATAATGCTCCTGCTGATCAACCGAAGCAGGAGCTGCTCTGAGGCTATGAGACATGCCAACTCCCTTCCATACAAATGCTGCACAGGTGCATTTTAACCGAGTTCTTTTCAAGGAGAAGGCTTCAGCAGTGCTTTATGATATCGGCTGGGAAAGGTTGGCTGCAATTCCAGAAGCTGTAGGAAAGCCAGAGCAGAAACCAAGCTTGAATGAGATACCTTCAAATGTATCAACAAAACTGAGAAACAGAAAAGCAATGATTACACGGTTAATTAGGAAAATAAAAGCCTCATTTAAAAATAGTGCCATCTTGTAGGGAAAGGAATTAGGGAGGATATATACTATAGAGCTGAAAACGGAACTGCAGAGAGCATTCAACCTACAGAAAGGAAATATCCAAATCCATTTTCCAGAGACATAGTACTACCGAGGGCTTAACATATCTTCAAAGCACCACATGAGCAGAAATTTAGCTTCACACTTCATTCTTAAATTTAGCTTATTTTAAAACTCTCTGTGTGGCAGAGTTCTTCCCAGAATCAACCTCACTCCGGCTCTTTGTTTCCCTGTAATTACCCATCGCATGTGGTTTACCCGCACTGGGACCCAAAGTGAGTCTGAAACACCCAGGCTGAGGCTGGGGAGACCGCAGCCCTGTCCCCAGCCTTGTCCCCAGCCGTGCTCCCAGCCCCAGGGGACAGGGAGGCAGGTACCCGCAGGCTTTCCAAGAGGCACCTCGAGCTCTCTCTGTAGGCATCTCACAACAAGACAGAGGTTAGAGACAAGCATTTGCCATGACTCAAATTCTGAACATTTTGTGGCCGAATCAGGTCAGGGTGTGAGGATATCCTGCAGTCCCGTGGAGTTTTTTTTAATCTCTTGCAGATTAAACTACAAATTCAAACTTCATGAATTCATTTTTTTCTTTTTTAACTGCCCCGAATCAAGGGAAAACTTCAAGGACATTTTCATGCAAAAGAGATCAAGATTTAACACCTCATCCAGCTAGTAAAACAGAACAGCATCAGATTGTCAGCANAGGTGTGAGGAAATCCTGCAGTCCCGTGGGGTTGTTCTGGGGAGATTTAATAACTAATTGGGATTTTCCACTGGAAATTTCTCTCTTGCAGATTAAACTACAAGTTCAAACTTCATAAATTCAGTTTTTTTCTTTTTTAGCTACCCCGAATCAAGGGAAAACTTCTAGGACATTTTCATGCAAAAGCGATCGAGATTTAACACCTCGTCCAGCTAGTAAACCAGAACAGCATCAGATTGTCAGCAACCAGAGATCAGTCCATACAAGCCATTCAATTTTTCAATTAGGAGTCCATCCTTTTACCTCCTCCCCGATGCCGAGAGACACAGATGTGCCAGAGACAGGCCAAAACATTGCACTTGCTGGTGCTCTGCATCCGCATGAACGGATTCTTTCCATTGTTTCACCTGAAAGGGTTTCACAGGATTTTGGTAATAACGAGAAAAGTTCACTTGTGATAAATCAGTTACAGGAAACACAGAAAATGAATTCCTGCACACAGCAAATGAATGCTAGTGATCAGAAAACAGCTACAACAAAGAAATATCTAGACATGGCAATCATTCTTAAAAAATAAAAGCAAAATTGCCCAGGAAGCTGTTCACAGAACTCAACAACCACCTCTACCAGACTCCTTCCTGAGCTGAGCTGGCTTTGCCCGGGTGCCTCTGTCCCTGCAGAAGGCTTGGTCCTTCCACTGGGGACCCGAGAGGAAGACGTGGCCCCTTGCAGAACCCGCAGCCAAGCTGACAACACGCTCAGTGAGTGGCGAGTGGATCTGATATGTGTTCCATGTATTCTGTGGAGACACTGATTGCATCTGAGCAATGCACTCGAGGCAGATTTATACGCCAGAAACTGCTTGTCTCATGCTTGCTCCTTGCTGCGAGCCAGCGGGATGCTGCTCTGGCCAGGGAGGGACCCGGGGCAGGGGCAGCTTTGCTGCTGTCTTCAGTTCACAGCCGCTTTCCCCTGAACACACCATTACTCACATCCAGCTGAAAACTTTTCCCCCAGCTCATTCTCAGCCCTGCTCCACCATCTCTGGGCTCTCCTTTTTACTTTCTTACAACCTCCAGGTTTGGGAGGGGTTTAATTTTTTTTTTTTTTCCTTTTCCAGACCTACAAATCACAGTGCAATTACCAGCAAAATTCTCCTGCCCCAGCTATTTTGGCATTAGCTGTTTTTCCCCACGGGACAGCGTTGGGGTGAAGGCTGCGAGTGGCTGAGGCCAACCGACTCAACCAGCACGAGGGTGAGTTCCCTCTCCGAGCCCAGGGCGGCCACAGATAACACACATCACGCTGATCATCTCCGGGAGAAGGCGGCACTGTGGATAATACGCTTTAAGTACATTATCAGCCGAGATGTTTTTTTAATTACATCTTTCTAAATATTACTCCACAGCACACATAATAAAGAAACACTCCCAAGGAAGTCAATCAGGATTAGGTGGGGGAAGAGCAGCGGCTCTTTGCTTGGAGGCTCTCTGCCTGGCAGACTGCATCCCTGCGTCCCTGCATCCCTACATCCCTGCACCTCTGCATCCCTACATCCCTGCACTCCTGCATCCCTGCATCCCCGCATCCCTGCACCCCTGCACCCCCTGCATCCCTGCACCCCTACATCCCTGCACCCCTGCATCCCTGCACCCCTGCCCCTGAGACAGGGCACACGGGCTATGCGGAGCGTCAGGAGAGAAAAATCCAAATGCCAAAGACACTAAGCACTTCTGCTGTGAGTCTTGTAAGCGCACAGCAAAGTATTTTTTCCTTTAATTAGATTTTTCTACAGCTCAGAAGACACTGGGGGACCATTACAATCTCTGCTACGAGACAAGAAAACAAAGCTTGCAGTTCCACACTTACAACGTCGCAATAATATAAAGAGAGCAGCTTACAAACAGCAATTTACCTAAACGCAATTCATACAGCCTCTGTCGTGATACGCTGGATAAATGGGCTGTTAAGCCAGAAGGGATATTGGTGTTCCTAAATTGCCCCAATTTCAGATGCTCCAAAGCTCCATGGAAATGCCACAGTGTACGAGCATCCAGGCAATGGCTTTTCATCACACAAATATTTAAAGGACACTTCAAATGGGGGCTGCTGATGCCTGAGATGCATTCCATGAAAAAAAAAAAGCAGAAATAAGCTGCAACCACCAGAGAAGCAGAAAAACCAAAAACCTGAAAGAGACAGAAATGGGCACTTGCAGGGGAGCTCGGGTGCCCACCAGCACCTCAAGGAAAGCTCAGTTTGAGAGAAGCTCCCTCCAGAAAGCAGCCCCGTGACGGATGCAAGCCCCCGGGCTTGGGGAGGAGAGCGCAGGGGTGTTGGGAAGGTGCTGCAGGCAGGGTCCCCCCCAGGTGCTCTGCCAGAGGGTTGCACTGGCTGAGCTCTGCTGCATCGAACAGTGCTGGAGGCTTTCAGGATGGCCCCCAAATTTCCAGGGCAACACGCTACCTTCAAATGAAGCAAAAGCATATGAAAGAAGGGAAGTTTTTAAAGTTGTCGCTATGAGAATGTTATTTATTCTGCTGTTCTACATGGGCTTTATCTCATTGCTAAGCAACCCTGCCTCAAGGCACATCCACCCTGCCACTGCAAGCGCTGGCACCTACTTTCCTTCTCCATTCTGCATGGGGCCTCCTTGGGATGCTGCCGTTTCAGTCCTGCACCTCGAGCTCCCTGGTTTTCTTCTCCCTGCGGTGGATCTCGATGGCTTCTCCTGCCACCACCACCTCCTGACCCACCAGCTTGCTGGGGAGCTCCTCTCAGAGGAGCCCAGGAGCTGGCCTCCTGGCATTTTTGGGTTTTCTTTGGGGGTAGGAGTAGGTTGGCTGTATTCTCTTAAGCTGAATCTATCTGCTGCCCCACAGCACAGCTGCACGAGTGGTTATACTGGCCAGTTTGAGGCCAGGGGAGCACAGGAACAAGCAGGGAAGGGCTGGGAGTGCCCCAAGCCAGGACTGCCGAGTACTCTGCAGCACACAGCCCCGAGCTCAAGGAAATGCCCAAGTAGGAGACGCAGCGGGTACCTGCCCCATCAAACACCAGCCAGCCCCCATCAGCTGCTCCGTGCTCCTTCCAGAGAGCTTCAATACTACTGCTGAACTATTCACATACTGGATTTGGGGAGACCTTTGACGCCACTCCCCTTCACCTTGTTTTATCTGAATCTGTTCAGAAATTCTCTTTTGATACAGAGCCCGTAACCAGCCCGTTTCAGTCCACACGACCCCACAGCCCACTCACCCAAGTGCTTCACGGCTCCGTTTCACCACGCTGGCGCAAGCGCCTGGAGTGTCTTACAGTTGCGGCTTCCAACAGTTCCCGTTTCCCTATTGGCATCTCACTCCTCCCTCATTACATCTAAATTCAACTATGGAAAAATGGGTAACGCTAATGCTTCTAGTGGCGTAGACCTCCTCACATCACACACAAAAGGGGCTCTTCCCAACAAATGTAGCATTTTGGATGGTGGCAGGTCTCCTGTGCATGCAGAACCAGCTTCCAAGATCATTCTGGCTCTTGCTTTCATGCCTCTAGTCATGCTGGGAGCCCTGTTACATTTCATATCTTCCTATCTTCTTTTTTACTGCCTGTTTTCTTCTGGTTGAATCACACACCGAAGTTTGGATCTTCACAGAATTCTTACATCTTCTCAAAATGCACTTTTTCCCCTGAAAAGCAATTTCGTACAAAGGCTCCACCTGACTCAGCTGGGCTGCTCCCTGCGCACATTCAAAGCACTATCTGCTGACATCAGTGACAAAAATAAGTTCTTACTGAGCTTTATTTCCACAAACTCTGCGGTTTGCACGTAGCTGAGACTGAAAGGAGGTCTGCTCCACCCCAGAGGTCACCGCTAAGCCACTGCCACTGAAATTAAGAGGTGTCACAGGTTTTATTAATGGCTTGAGCCGGAGCTTGCTCTGGGAGTTCAGGCTACATTTCCAGGGATAGCTGTTAGAAAAACATTTATGCCGAAAACCACTGATACACACCACCTCAAACCTCACTCCATCGCTATCACAAGGCAATTTCTCAGACCGGAATTGCACTTCAGAGCTGTCCGCCTTATCAGGCATTGCTCACACCTACTGTTGCCCAACACCGCAGCGAAATGTCATCTTTTTTTTTCTTGGGCTCTTATTCTTCCCGTGCATTGATAAGTTTAATATTGTTCCCACTTCCTTTCTTAAATTCTGCCTAATAAAAGTGTCACATCATTCTGACACCCGGTACCTGCTTCCTTTATGAGTCATGGGATTTTTACGACCTGGCTTTCATCCCTACAGACTTCAGAGACCACTTCGGTTCGTGTCGTCTGCAGGTTTGTGCGTTTACAGCAATATCGTAATGGACACGATCATGCAAAATGCAGGGGGAGGCATGGGACAGGCGACCACCCGGGATGTCCCCGTGCATCCTTTCTGCACAGACACGGCCTGGCTCTCCAAAGCAAGGTTTGCTGTGGCTATCACGTGTAACCAGCACGTACCAGCTGCTCCAAGATCTCTTGCAAAGCCTGCTTGAATACGCGGCTGCTCCTCCCGTCACGACAGGATCGCATCTATGGCAGTATCCTCCTGTGCAAGAGGAAAGTAAAGCTGGGAAGACAAGGACGGCGCAGGGAAGGAGATGGCAACAAGCTGCCCTACTTTAATGCTATTTTTGAGAACTCTCTCTAAAATCTGGGACTATGACATCAGGCATCCCCACATCCAGCACGCCACCACTTCCAACCTACCACTACCAGTATCGCTGACCCCAAACCGGGACAGCACCAGCTTTCTTTAAAACTACTAAAATATCTTCCATCTAATTCTGGTATCTTTAATGAGAGATGCAACTAAATTTTCAGAGCTCCCACGTACCAGTATGTCCATTCAAGTAATATAAAGTTTTGCAATTCAGAAAGCATTTCTTCTCAAAAGTAACTCCGGGGACATTAACTATAAAACACAGGGGCCATATCTATAGAATGCTGCACAGCTTTAGTGGATAATCACAGTCCATTTTGAATTAAATCAGTTACACATCTTAAGTGTTCATATTTTATTAACACATCAGTTTAATTTCAACATAAAAATTAAACTTTCTTTTTTTCCAGAATCATTATCAGCAAACTCAAAAGAAGGCAGAGTTCCTGTTTCTTTTTTGAAGGCAGCAGATACAATTTCTCAATAGTTGAATGGCAAATGAAGAGCATAACCTTGTTTCAGGAGGCTCCTTCTCTGCAGGTTTTAAATAGACTGTCACGAAGGCAGACCTGCAGCTCCTTCCTGCATACCAATGGAAAGCTCCGTGCGCGCTGAAAAAAACTCAGGACGCTGCAATTATCCACTAAAGCTAGAACCAGTTTTAAAGGAAATGCCACAGCTGACTCAAATTTACCCATACTGATAACAATTTTTTGCCTATTTTCTATTCTGTTTCAAAACTAAAGAGCTCTATGGTTGCCCATAATAATCCCAGGAAGAGGCAGCTGCACAGCAGACAACAGCCTGTTAGCAGCGCTCTGGCTTTCGCAGCTTTACCATTTTCCTGGTGTAACTGCTTGAAACAGAGAAGCCCCTTGCCTCTCTGCCTGGGTTTGGTTGATGGGGAACAAGACAACCCTCTTCCTGGATAATTGCAATTCAATGTCCCTCTTTTTTTTTTTTAAGGAAAACTTAAGATTTCCTCTTCGTGCCCACCCTGGATGTCCCAGTCCATTCAGCCCCCAAGAGCACACCCTGGGGACGTGCCCCCTGCGAGGGAGGGTGCAGGGAGTGGAGGTCCCCCACTGCTGGGGGTCCCGAACCACAACTGTGCCACTTCCAGCAAGGAAAGAAACTAATTGCTTTGAAAGCCACACGGAAACCAGAGAGATGCTCCTCGCAGGACGTGGATTCCCCTGGTTCGGGCACCAGCCGCTCATCACACCCAAGCCAGGCTTTCAGATGCACACTGTGGTCCTGAACCAAGGCCAAGGACATCGTTAGCACTTGTCTTCTGGTGCTAAGGAATACCAACTTGACACGTTTTGCATGAATTAAGGTATGCTTGATATCGGCTTCTTAAATAAATGAAACCTAACTCGCAGCTCTAAGGAAATACTACAGCACTGCAAGTCTCCATTCAAATGCATCTCTGAAATATAGCCCGGGGGAAAATAAACATCGCTTGTGTTAGCAGTGTGTCAAATGAAGTTTAGAAAATACAGTTTCTCATCTCCCTGAAAACCCAGCAGCTGTAGGGATGCGCTAACCACGCTGCACTAGGCTGATCAGATCAGAAAAAAACATTTTACTGGTCAGTGAAAAAATGGTACTTCACCGGCTAGTTCCCATCCAGACAGCCAGCTAAGCCCTCAAGATTTATTCCTTGGGAGATAAGCGAAAGCAAACGCATAATCCAAAGCAACAGTTCCACTCTTTTCATCTAATCCACCCAGCCTTGCTCTCTGCGAGCTAGCCTTCGTGTCCGGGCAGCTCACCCCAGCTCTGAAGCGCAGCGGCTGGTGCCCCTCCAGACAAAGGGCGAAGCTTTTAATGGATGCTTAGTATGTCAAAAGCATGTATTTTTAATTAACAACACAGAGTTTGACATCATGGGCAGTTCTCTGCCCACACATCTGACTAATACACTGTCGCCAGACCAGCTGAACAGATAAAATTCGCCAAAATAATAAAAGCAGCTTTTTTTAAATCCAAGCACAAAAGAGCTTTAGACACAAAGCCGGACAGTAAGCACACATTATTGTCGTTTCCTACCATGGCTTTGCTCATCAGCGAGGTGGCCTTTCCCAATCACGTATTATAGAATAAAGAGATTTACAAAATCAAGAGCATCAGAGAGCTGCTAGGCAGGGAAATCGCAGAGGTTTTGCTTATCTCAGTACCTTAGCAGCATGTACACTGCGTAAAATACAACGCTGACATTCTGCCGGTAAAACTGTCTGAACTCAGGCATTTGTTTTCTCTTCTCACAGCTTCTGGGCTTTTCAAACAAGGATTTAAAGCAGTATATTAGGTGGGGGTGATTCCCATTGAAACCACCAAGCCATATACTCATCCCTTCTTATTCAGGCAGTGCAAGGGCCACGCTCAGAGCAGAGTCTGTGGAAGTTTTGTTCCTGTCTCAGGGTTACAGTTTGGCATCTAAAGTCCAAGGAGCTCAAATTTGGGACAAATATAACTTGGTCCCACAAGTTTCCTCCGTACGTGCGTGATGAAAACCAGGACTGCTGCAGGAGGAGCGTGCTTTCCTTCAACAAATGTACAAGCTGCAGGAGAGGAAAGCTCTGGTGGGCTGCAGGACAAAGCTGGGTAGAGAGCACGGGGGCTGTGGTGGGGCTCTGCCCTCGGGAGGTCACCTGGCTGTGCTGTNGAAGCTCTGGCAGGCTGCAGGACAAAGAGGCTCTGCCCCCGGGAGGTCACCTGGCTGTGCTGTTCTGCCAAGTCTTTCCAAGGTCTTGATAATCTGTTTTCCTCAATTAAATCAAGGAAGGTGGGCTGGCCCCCTGATCCAGCAGGTCCTCGTGTGGCCAGTCTCTTCCCCATTTAATCTGTAAAATATTACCTACGTCATGTTTGCACCGTGACACACGGCTCTAATAGACGGCGTTTC
The DNA here is from genome assembly GCA_013400615.1 of Syrrhaptes paradoxus. Classification (NCBI taxonomy): domain Eukaryota; kingdom Metazoa; phylum Chordata; class Aves; order Pterocliformes; family Pteroclidae; genus Syrrhaptes; species Syrrhaptes paradoxus. Next base: position 54,147 of record VZTO01010170.1, read on the forward strand.
AGAGTGCAACACAATATTGAGCAGAATGTAAAAGAGGTCAAAAAAATGGTGGGGTGCATGTACAAGAAAAAAGAAAAGTTAGACCATCAGGAAAATAAACACATGATCTTTAAATACATTTTCTTTATCCAAATTCTGTTAAGTATTATGAAGTGATTTTAAACATCCAAGTAAGACTCAAATGACCTATAAATACAGAATTAATGCACCTAATTAAGAGCCAGGATGGTGTGTTTACGGATCAGCTTGGGCACAACAGAGGCAGAGAAGATAAAATCAGAGAAATACAAGATGCCAAAGGTCCAGAAGGGGGTCTGCAAAAGGAGCCAGGATCTGGCTGCTCTCTCCCCTGGCACTGCAGAGACCCAGCGAAGGAATTCGTGGGCTGGAAAGACTCTCGCAAGTCCCGACCGTCAGTGAGCAGCACTAATGAGCACGAGGGAGATTTTACACCGCTTGCTTCAACATACTGCAAACATCTTTAAAGATGCATCAGCTTACTCCAAGATTGTCCTTAAAACTATCCCAAAAAT
>VZTO01010172.1:0-18380 GCA_013400615.1 Syrrhaptes paradoxus
GTCTTGGGTTCTCAAATTCAGTTACTTCTGATGCGACCCCTCTCACGAATGGATTAAGCCTCACTTCAGAAACAGCGAGGTGGGTAACCAGACACACCATAGCTGTGCAACCTAGGATAGATGTTAAAGATATGCCACGTGCAAAGACTGTATCTCTCCCAAGAGCAGGCAAGTCCAAGGACAAAAGAAGTGGGCTCGCTCCATGATTTATATCAAAGGATGGCACCTAAGTCTAAGAGTACATGACATAGAATCCCACCTGACATCGTAGATGTTTGAAGTCTCATCTATATCACAAAAGAACAGCCAGGGTCTGACTCTCCACCCTACCTAGTACCTTATTTTTCTTTTGGGATAGTCCCATCTAGCCCAGATTGGACTGATCAACGTTATTTTTGTGTGTTTTCAAAGCACTTGAAAGGGCTGTGTTGCAATAAACAAGAACAGCACTTTATAGCAAGAAACTAGGTAGGCACTTGCATGCACTGGCAAGCAACAGGCAGGCATCTGGCCATGCTCAGATAGCATCAGAGAACCTCATGGAAGAAAGGGAAGATGAACCTTGTGCCTTTTTGTCCACTACATTGTCTGAGAGCAGTCCCTAGAGTGAACTGTCCCCCAGGAAAGGTGAACCCACACCTGGTAAAACCTTTAGGAACCTGATGCACACCCCAAGAACACCTCGCTCCTGCCAAGATAAAGGGTGACTGCTAAGATAAGGTTATAATCAAAACTAGATGCCTTAAAAATGGGACAAAAGGTGGAGAGACAGTCCAGGGTTAGCACAGGAAGGGCATCAAAACAATTTGGAAGAATGCTTTTATCACACATATTAGCCCTTAGTTGCACACTCTCAAAATCCTCTGGGGTCACAAGAAGGAAAGCTGTAGAGAGTCCGAAATGGCCCCACCGTGCTCTCCTGTTTCCCAGTTAGAGTCTGATAAACCACTAGCTAGGGGGGAAAAAAAAATAAATTATTTCCGTTATTTGGTTCTGACTTTCAGGGCAATGGAAAACATGTTATTTTTCCTAAGTTCTAAAAGACAACCAAAAGACCTCTGCCAATGTTTTCCCACCGGTACGTGAAGAGAAGCCTGAAAATCACAGTACTAAAAGTACACAGCACTCAAGACTGAATTCACAGTACTTCCACCTCCCATAAAAAAGATCTTTCTTGCATTAAAATAAAAGGATAAGGAAAGATGCAGTAGCACAATAAAAAGCAATTTTTAAATGGTATGACAAACGCTGCAGAGCAAACATTTTATGGCACATATTCTGTATTTTCCTAAGTTTTCTTTTTCATTAGAATATCAGAAACAGGCATTTCATTACTGTGCAATCTACCGTAATTCAGTGACCAAAAAAAGTCAGTCTCAGCAATTCAGAGCTAAGATTTAATAGGATAATGTTGAAGCACATGATGGAGAATCATAATTATTAAAGCATATTAGACTTTGCATTTCATTTTCATTTACTTCTCATCTAAAGACTTTATTACATTTTATTTACTAATTCATAAGATTTAAAAATTTGTAAAGCACTTTCAATTATTGATGTGACTTAAGCTTTTAAATGTGCTCAACATATTCCTGGCCTCATAATCCAAAGCCTGGAGGCTCTTGATTTGTTCACATCACCTGCGGCCAGCTGTGCACATACAAAGAAAAGAAGGGAGACTCCCCAAACCAGCCACCATCACGCAGTACGAGACCTGTGGGAGTTTAACCTTCATTTTACAGGCTGATGTTACAAATCTCGATAACAACTGGCATGGGGAGCCATCCCCTACACCCTCAGGAGGGGACACAGTATTTTCATAGAATCATAGAATCAGAGAATGGTTTGGGTTGGAAGGGACCTTAAAGATCATCAAGTTCCAACCCCCCCTGCCATGGGCAGGGACACCCTCCACTAAACCAGGTTGCTCAAAGCCTCATCCAGCCTGGCCTTGAACCCCTCCAGGGATGGGGCATCCACAGCTTCCCTGGGCAACCTGTTCCAGTGTCTCACCATTTTCTTTGTTTCTGGAGTACAGGTAACCACAGGACAAACTTTCATCAGAAATATTGCATATTTGGAGGGCATCACCCACTCTTTCAGTACAAAGAGGGGGAGAGTGTTTTTTCTTAGTATCTGTGTCAGGTAAACAAAATATGCTTGTTGTGATAGCTCTAAATGTTTCATAGATCATGCGTCACATGAAAATCAGAAATCCTCACTTCTAACTGACTCTTCCCCAATTAATAACCAAAGTGCTTCTTGTGTTCTTATGACCATTGTTAATGAAGCCCATGAACTCACTGGAATTGGGAAAGTTACAGTGTTCCAGAAGTGCTTCATAATTATTCTAAGTTGAAGAATAATTTTTATGACCAGGTAAGATTAAAGCCAATTCGCTTCATTTTCAGTTAAAAGTATTTTTAAATGTTAATGTCTGCAGCAGTTGTACCAGATGGCAACCAAGACACCCTGCTCTTTTTTGAAAGTTCATAACATCCCTTTCATCAGTCATCTTGTCTACTGTAATCCAACATTATGTATTTGAGAGTTTATTTGACTGAAAAAAACAAGTCAAGAGAAAATATTGCCTAATATCCCCAGCCTTGCAAGCATCTTTAAATTGGATCAACATTTTTTCATCTTCTCTTAAGTTAATTTTTAACGTTTTTGTAGTCATTAAGCTCACAGTGGCCTGAGCGGATTAAAAAAAAAAAAATAGTACTTGACTTCAAGTGGTGACCTACAGAAACAGCTCAGAGGGATGTAACCCTTGCTACTGAAGCCAGTACCTGAGAAACAAATAGTAGTAATCTGCCAAAGCCTTCTACTGAACACTGCAGCTCTACGAAGCTGTCCCGCGGTTAGGCAAGTGAGATGATGTTCCTGTTACTTCCTCACTACTCAGTACAACTTATTTGCTTTAACTTTGACAGTAGGAGCAGCAGGGTACAAGTGGTCAGGTATAAGCTCACTTTGCTTATGCCTTTCTGATGTGATGGGGTGTACAGCAGCTTCTGCAATTTTCCAGGATGTCTGTACTGAAAAATCTCATCATGTACATGTCCCTTTGGATACTGATGAAGTACTGCCAAGAAGCTTCATGGGTTCCCACTCCAAGCTCTACACTTTCATAACTGCAGAACTGAAGATGATGTGAACAGAAGACTTAACTTCTCTGATTTGTGTAAGGTCATGGTTTATTTTCCCATAGCCATGGGAACATTCCTACTGAAGTCCTCAGAGTCAAGGAAGGACTCATCTTTGAGTTTTTACTCTTTCTAACAGAGGCCCAGCAGAATAACCTGGGCAGAGATAATAAGAGGCTGACAAGGTGAAGAGCAAGACATGAACATGCCAAGCTTTGCTTGCTTAAATTGGACAAAAGATATTTTCAGGTAAGTAATTTTCCTACACAAAATGAACGCTAAACCTGCCCATTATGAAAGGGAAATCCGGGAAGAAGCATTTCAGCCCCTGGATTTTTAAATATCCTTTTCTCCACAACAAGGAGTGGGAAAGGGGAAGAGCTTGAGGACCTGCAAAACTAATTGAACTCAGAAGGAGGTACCAAAAGGTCCTATTTCAGAAATATGCGCAAAAGTCAGATGGTGAGACAGCTCAAATTCAGCACAGATACCAAACAGCCTGGCTCTAGTCAGGAGCGCTGTGGAAACTGCAATTTATGCTGTCAGGGAAGAGAACTGCAGAAAAACCTAATGAAACTGAGTCATTAGTCAATAAAATGGCAAGTGAAACTCAGTGTAAACAAATGTGGTGCACATGGGGAAAACAGTAATCTGAACCACGCATTCTGCCTAGCAATGAGATCTTAATGGGCTGCTTCCGCTCAGGAACGAGACCGTGAGGTAACGGGAATTTTCATGAAAACAAGGTCTGATCATCTGCCTATACTCCAGGGCTGCTGGGTCATCCAAATCAGACGTCTTTCTCTTTTAAACAATGTATTCAAATGTCTTTCTGAACACATTTCTGTTGCAAACATCAGATTCTGAGACGTGGGCTGTAATTTGTTCTCTGCTTCTGTTACCACATACTCACACTGGAACAGTTTAAATGCTCTATCAAGGCCTATTGAGGTAAATCCTACTGTGCTGTTCATTATCGCAAAATAATATTATGGTAAATTGTTCTTCAGACATCTTCCCATCTTAAAAATAACACCACAACACTCAACATCACTTCCCCTTTTTAAGAAAAACTTCACCCTTACCCAGTACTTACTCTTCAAGGAAAGGGCTTTCCCTGGTGCCTACAAATGCTTCAAACAATGCTCCCTGGAAACACTTCACAAAACAAAGTTACGCTGCCTATTCGAATAGGCAGAACAGTCATGTGTATTTACAGAACTAAGAGGCTTGAATATTGTCTGCTGTTGCAGCAAAGCACAAAATTGAAGTCCAGTCTCAGAGCACACACTAGCTCCTTCTCCATTGCCTCTCTTTGGTACAAAAGATGCAAAATAGAAAGAAACAAAAAATGTTTTGCACAGGCTTCATCCTGCTCAGCTTGTTAATCTCAACGAACAGAAGGGTCAGAACAGCCTAGGATCTATCCAAAGTGTTCAAAGTCAGGCTGGACAGGGCCTTGAGCAACCTGATCTACTGGATGATGCCCATGTCCACGGCAGGGGGGCTGGACTAGATGATCTCTGGAGGTCCAAACCATTCCACAGTTCCATCATTCTATTCAAATTAATACTTTCACAGCAACAACACAGGAGGTCCACGTAAGCAAACGAGAATAACCAGAACACAGACTGCCTTCACCACTCGCTCTCCTACTCAGAGGATTGCTCAGAAGAACAGGGGGAAGGACCATGATAGGACCCTGCTATTTATTCCTCCTTTGTAACCCCACAGCAACATAAGGATGATTGTGTTGAAGACAGGAGCAAGCACAGGAAAAGCTGGAATCACACAAAGGTTAACAGGAAAGATATAATTCATGCCATTTGTCATATTACATTTTGGTTTTCCTCTCCCCCAACAACTGTCCCCTCCCTGCACAGAAAACAACCCTTTTCAATAATAAGGTAGTTTTCTGGTATGAAAAATTTAATGAGCAGATAGAACAGCAATCCATTATCCACTAAAATACTGCAGAGGGTTAATCCTGCAAATAAAAATGGAGAATGAAGCAGATGGCTGTTTATAGTTCTCTTGATTTCTTAAATATTCCTTCCTAGCGTACTGCCATTCTTGTATTTCACGTGAAATGCACAGTTCTCACCATGTGGATATTATGCAACCATTCATATGGCCTCATAAACATTAGATCTTATAGAGCAATTATTTTTTATGCCTTTTTTTAAAGGAAAGGCTGTACCATTTCATGGCAAATTATTCCCAGACCTCAGATATCTTGAAATAATTTGAAGTAGCTGCCAATGACAAATTATAAGTCCATCAAAAGCAAATATTTGCTCAAGAGATAATTTTTGGATGTATCTTTATTTTCTGGTTTCAGGAAAAGTACTTTGACATGGGATTCAGGTGTAATATTTCAAGCATTTAGTATTTTGTCAAACACACGTGCCACAAAAATACGTATCTGACCTCTTCTCTCAGTGTGATAAACTGGAAATAGCTGCTTCATCAAAGCGATTACAATTCATACTGAAATAGCAACTGAAAATAGACAACTGTATTTTGGATTTCATAAAAATCTATTCTCTGTCACTAAAAAAAGCGAATATAAAAATCAGTCTCCTAGTTGTTTGTATATGTGACAACCAAGCCCAAAGTTTGTTCGTACTCCTTGCAAAAAGCTGACTGTGTAAATAGTTTAAAAAATACACTTCGCTATTTGGAGACCGACATAAAATTACCAATTCCTAAAAATAATTTTTGTCACTAAGATGCACTAAGACATTAACACACCAAGCGCAATTAACATATAATAAATTCAATCTGTTGTGTGCAAAAAGCAAACATGAGTCTTATACACCAACTAATCTCAATTATCCTGACAGGTAAAGCAGCACTTGTATACATATTTTGTAATGGGGCATTGCCCACTAGGGAAAAAACAGAGTGTAACCATCGACAAGTTTTACACACTGTGGTTCAGGGAAGCTGGAGTCAAACAGTGGGATTTATTCGCAGACTGATGCCCAACAAAATCCCGAAGCAGCAGTCTGGCTGTAAGGGACAGCTTATGAAGGGCACAGGAGGAGGTATTTGGCTTTTTAGGCAGACACTGTTCAGTGGTGGCAAGCCATAAAGGTCAGCTGGAAGCATCCTTAGGACAGGTAAAACCATCTGACAGGCACTGCAGCTGGACCATGCTGATACTTGCCCAAATACTCTTCTTAATTACTGCACAGAGCAGTCTACAAGCGAAGGATGCACAGGAAAGAGAGATATTGCAGAAGCTTTGTAATGAAGGCATACAATGACAGAAATAATAGTAAGGAGTGAAAAGGAACCACCGTGGTTTTCGGGGGTACAAAGAGATGTTACGCTCCTAACGTACCTATCACAACCACATGTTTCAACTCAGATGGCATAAATCCACGACAGGAAGCCCTCAGTCTAGGTTGATTCCTGGAAGTACTCCCACAGTTGTGTTTGAAACAAGCAAAAGCTCTGTGTTAGAGTGCCGGTACAATGTCTCAGCATTACTTGACATTTTACAAAGCAGGGACCTAAAAAACCTAGGTCCTAGAGCCCTGAATATGGTCAGCTCAAGCATAATGATTTTCTCCATAGTTCCTCAGCTATATATAGCTCTCTCAGCTATACACCAGGCAAAATACCGTTCTCTGAGGCACTGACAAGAAACACATATTTGAGAGGCAAATGGATCCTTCTGTGATGAGGAAAAGAAATTTATTCTCACATGGCCAAGTTTAAAAAATACTAGTAAAGTAAGATATGGCAAACAGGCTGAACAAGAATATTATAGCATCTTATTATATTTAAGGGAATGCCATGCAATCTACTGAAAGAACAAGGAAGAGATTCGTATGAAAAAATAATAAGAGATCATTTAATTGAAGAATATTTCACAGGCATAAAAATTAAGTTTGTATGCTGCTTTTGTAAGCTTATTATGGTCTTTCAGTAATTTCTATATTTGCAACAAATTTATATTAATATTGCATGATACACTGAAATAAGACAGATGAATTTAAACTGGAAATAATTGGTCTTCTGCTGTATTTATTTATATCCAGTAGTTTATAGTTGGTTTTCTATTTCATATATTTAATTTGCACTTATTCTGGATAGCACAGAATATATAAAATGGGTATTACAAAGTCAAAGATATTCTTACAGCATGAAAGAGATTTTTGAGAGGAAAAAAATTGTTGATTTAAAATTGGAGCAAGCATAATTGAATAATGAGAAGAAATCTGAACCATCTAAAAGAATTATAATTAGAGCTGAAGTCAACGATGACAAATTTACCATTTAGAACTATCATGATGAAAATGGTAAATATGAGTTGTCATGCTTTAATTAAAAAGGAGGGGAAATGGCATGAAAGCATTCATTGTTAAAATGTTCTTAGCACTGTAATTATTTTTATTGATTAAAGTGATTATTAATTCATGAACAGGCTCTAAAATGTTGATACTGTAATTCATGAAATGAAGAAAGGAATACGCCATCTCATTTATTCATGAAACTCTTGGATTTCCATAAATAGATCTTTATAAATGCACAAGAGCTAAAAAAGCATGTCTCAACCCAAGACAAACTTTTGAAAACATCCAGACTTACATGGTGCAGCGCCTCACTGAGAAATTTGCCTTTTGCTGTCTGCCATGAAGTTCAGCCCACCTTTGAGTTACACCACTGCCCAGCTGCTCACTGCATTTAAACAGCTTTTCAGCAGAATCCCTTTCAGTGAATTACCCTGGTGACAAGAATACTATTGATATATTAGAAAACCAGGGCTTTCTTCACCCAGATCTGTCATAGAATCATAGAATCATAGAATGGGTTGGGTTGGAAAGGACCTTAAAGACCATCAAGTTCCAACCGCCCTGCCATGGGCAGGGACACCCTCCACTAGCCCAGGTTGCTCATCCAGCCTGGCCTTGAACACCTCCAGGGATGGGGCATCCACAACCTCCTCCTGTCCTATTCTTCCTCCTGGATATTTGTGCCTGGGTAAAAAAAACCAAAAATTGTGCCTGCATTTCTTAAATACCTGGGACATTACAGACCCACCATACATGCACAAACTGGTCTGGATGAACGGGACCCTCTGAAAAACACTGTGTTGATACACACCAGCACGGCAGTTCCCAGCTGTGTCAGCCTTGCTGTACGTAGAGTGTACATGCACAACAAAGGGCAGCTTCACTGAACTCGCTGCATGTACGCTGTAGGGTGGACGTCTGCCTTGTACCTACTCCAGTACATCTTCGTGGGCTGTATCTTTACCACTGGAAAGCGAGTATCCTTTCTGAATAGGTCAGGTTTGTATTTCTTGGCTAGTGAGGATGTATAACAGCTAAAACAGCTAAAAGCAAAATGCCTCAAAACAGCCTTGAAATAACCGCTAGATCTTTACTCATTTCTTAGTGCACTTACGATGTAGACACAAATTAGTGTAAAAAAATCAATACTTTTCTAGATATGAAAGAAGAGGACAAGAGCAAGTTGTTTTATATTAAATGCCTTTCAAGAGAAAAAAAGCCAAAATCAAAAAAAACCTGTGCAGACTACCAATCATTATACTTGGTGGGGGCTGAAAAGGTATAGTCATGGTGACATTTAAGGTGATGAGTTTCCAAGGGATGTCTGATGGGAGGAGAACGGGTTAGTATAAAGTTACATCAGCTGTAAGCCAGATGGATACCAATCCTGTGACAGGATGACTGTATGACTGTAAGCAGGATGTCAAAGAGATTTTAATTATGCAACAACTGAAATCTAAGTACAAAAAAAAGGGGGGGGGGAGGAGAAGCTCATTTTGGGAATGGCAAGAATACTTTGTGTGACAGATTGCTACATTCTTTTGTTTAGGAGGCTAGACAAGGGTCATAAGTGAGAAATAGAGGGAGAACAGCAACTATTCACTTCTTCTTAATACACACATTTTTTTTTGCAGATCAGCTTTTTATCATGCCAGAGTCCTCAAGGAAAGAGCCAGAGGGGTGTTCTGTATGGCATACCATGCTCACATCACTTGTGATTATCTAACTGCTCCGATAACACAAGCACCCCTAACACAAACTGCAAAAAAGACAGTGAAAACTTGGTCATTTTTGAGTTTATCACTGTATTTTAAGAACTCTTCTGCCAATGCACTTCTCTGACATCAGAATATAACTCCAAGTCATGAAACACTATGAATGGACAAGAAATAGAAGCACTGTTCCCTGTTTGTGAGCACTCAATAACTTTGCCAACTAGCACTTCAGGACAGTGGAAACAGAAATGGAAAATCCCATATTAAATGGCAAACAGAATGCATGATCACATAAAGAAGTCATCCTTATTGTAGATATTCTGGACGCATTTATGTACTATACCTACACCATGCAGTGAGTCAGCCATTTACTGGCAGGGTCTGTACAACACAGCACAACACACTACCCAGACTACAACATCAGGAGCCTGTACTAATAAAATAAGGAGTACAAAGACAACCCAGTGAACTACAAGAAACAGATGGTCTCTAAAGGAATTTGTTTGCGAAGACTATGCTTGGACTACTGCAAAGTCTGTCTGCCCAGTGCAATGCTATCATACAAACAAACGGAAGACACAGTGGACAAAGACACAGCAATACCGACATCTAACCTTCGTCATCTCCTAAGCCTAGAAATCCTACAACCATAAAACTTCAACCTTCTCTATAAGGTGGAGAGAACCGTTTGCCTTCGAAAGAGAGATGTAGAGTAAGAGCTGATCCCATGATCTTTAAGTCCCAGCAACACCATGAGAGCAATGTAAAACAGACACTATGAAAACCTGAAGATACTTTGAAGCAAAAAGGACAAAATTCAGGCTGTGTCTCTTTGAACATATTTGAGGCTGTGGTCACTGATACTGTTCTACAGTGCATCACTGAAGATACTCATGCACATGCTTTTGATGACTTCTTTTTACTATACTACGTACGCAAATGCCAAGCACAGCTGCAACTGACAGGGTTTTGGTTTTCTTTTTTTTCTCAAAATAAGGCCAAAATAGAAGGCAAAGCACTTAGAAAAACATATTCCCATTGACTGAGGGGTAGTTCCACTGCACATTCTCTGCTCAGCAGCCAGTGCCTGCCTTCAGTAAGCAGTATTGTATTTTCCTCCAAGACAGCGTTTCCTACTGCAAGGAAATGCTAGGGTAGCTATGATCTTTTCAAACAATGTTCTCTCTGCTACTCAAAAACACTTGTCCTTCCCATATCGCTGCTACAAAATATAGAGAAATTACACTTAGTAAAAACCAAGCAGAGTGTGTGTTACAAAGGGAAAAATGAGCAAAGCACGTTCTTGACCCTGAAACTGCTGAACTCCATATGCACCCTCATCCACTTTCCAACATGTACACTAAATGGAAAATGAGTGTCACTGGAAGCATGTTCTTAAGGACAGCAACATATGGACATGCAAAAGGAGGGAACAGTAAAGTGAAGCAGAGAATTCTGTCTTTACAGCTTTTTAATTTTTTCATCACAATATTTACTGTATGCTTGCTTTAAGTTTCTTACTTATTTCAAACAGAAAAAAATAAAAAATTAAGAAAAAGAAATCCCACTGCATTCCACAATTTCCAAGACAACACTTTTACTACAAATGCATTGCACTGGTGAAGGAAAATTGTCTCACTCAGTGTCACCTGTACCTTGTACTAAAGCCCTCACTGAAGTCAATGGGCTTTTCTCAGTACGGAGCTAGACACACAGAATCACTTATGCAATTCTATTGCCATTAGCTACCCTATACTAGTTTGACTTTTTAAAAAAATGATTACATTTTAGCCAGACATACCAAGTTGAGATTAAAGTTACTTATATGAAATTCCTTGAGCATGAGTAGAGAATTAAGTAAATCCTACAGTGAAATTCCATCTTCATTGAAGCCGTTATTCTCAAGATTACAGAGGTTATGAAAACGGTGGATAACATATTCCATATACCCACAGGAACTTGAAAAAAGCAATTTAATTACTTGCATCCTCCATAATGAAGTTTTACCTTTACCTGTGCACTTAGTTGAGATATATCCTTCATTTCGATATCATGTATTACAATGTTCTGCAAAATTTGCTATTTTGATGGACTAATTTCGTCTAGAATTCTCTTTTGACTTCATAAGAAGTATCAAATAAGAGCTCTTTTCATAAAGATTTTTTTGATTGATGAACAGATGCTTAGTTCCTAATGATATTTCTGAGGTTAGTCTATTCTAAATGAAACATACTTAGATTAGCTAATTTTCAGTCTCTAAAGAATCAACTTAAATAAAGGTCACTGAACATCTCACTAAGCAATTAATAAAGATTCAGCTAGTAATTCCTTGATCAAATATTAGTATTTTTGATTGGTCTCAGAAGAAATATCCTTTTTTATGTAAACCTGGCACATGAATCAGAGCCACAGCTGCTGCCTGATATAATCAGTGTACAATATTCTAATCCCATGAACTCTGACTCAGCAAGCATCTGCTTTCCAAATAAAATTTATCAAACATCTTTTTGAGAACTGATTTTGTCAGCCAAGGTTTAAAAGGAGACAAATTTCAATTTTTTTTCACAGAAACACTTTGAAGTCAATCACTACACTTTAACTTATTTCCAGAAGACCTTCCCTAGGAATTCAAATGGTTTTAAGTTTTTGGGTTTTTTTTTTTCTGACATTTTATGCAGGCTACAGTTAGAGTTGCTGGATCCAGAAGGTTTGATGTGTAAGTTTTAAATACTAATTTTTTAATATAACAATAGTTCCCTGGCTGATAGGAATTAAAGTAAATTTGTAACACCTGCACTTAAGACTGTACATTGATATCTGTCTGCTTCTAAGTACACACAGAAAGACATAAATAGTGGAGGTCCAGGGCCTGAGACAAAAGCTGCCATCCTCTCCTACCACCTTCCAACTAAAATCATGGTTTTGTGATTGCAAATTTCCCGTGCAGTTTGCAATTTCCTATATAGTCCTACCACCAACAGAAAAAAAATTCAGTTGCAGATTCTTTTAGAAAAGAACAAAGTTAATGCCAAAACACATGGACCTTCCATAGTGCCATTTTTTCCTCATCTTCTTGCATTAATTCTTTCTACTGTGCAATCACATTCAGGTTGCAAACAAGCTGTAAGATTGTTCTCCACAGTAAGATTGTTCTCCACCGCTGAGGGCAAGCCAGAAACAAGAACGTCACAACAACATCATCTTGTAAAAAGGAAAAGCACAAAACTGTAGAAATGGTGTCATGGAACTGTGTAACTCTGAGGTCCAACCTGCTTCCCTCTCAAAGCTGGACTATCACGAACATCGCATCATTAGGTCACCTGTAACTTTTTCTAGCCAAGTCCTGAAAAACCTTCAAGAACAGAGACTCCACCAGCTCTTCAGGTAACCTGTTCCAGTCGTGACCCACCTTCTGAAGTTTTTCTTCTGATGTCCAGTCTAAACCTCCCCATCCAATGTTTGTGAGCACTGCCACTTGTGTTCTCCAGCGCTACTCTAAGAATACCTTGTCATCTCTGTAAATACATTTCAAGGCTGTATTAGAGTGCTCCTAGCCTTCTTCTCACAACCAGAAAAGCCCAGACCCCTCAACACTCCTCATACAGGATGCAGACTCTAGCACCTGCTCATCACAGTAGCCCTCCACGGCACCCTTCCAGTTTCTCAACACCCTTCCTACAGCAGGGAGCCAAACCAAAGTGTTCCAAGTGCAGCCTCATAGGTGAAGGTAGAGATGAATCAAAGCTGTTCTCCACCTGTTGGCCATGCCCCTTACTTTGACCCTATACACCAGTGAAGAACCTCTGAGGAGACAGTTAGGCTGGTGTAAAGACGAAACACAAAGGACCCTTAGCATACCACACACCATCCACGTAACACTGACAGGTTCACAGAAATAAATGAAATACCGAATACAAGGACTCATATAATCATAGAATCATTAAGGTTGGAAAAGACCTCAAGGATCATCAAGTCCAACCCAACACCACCTAACTCACTAAACCATGTCCCTAAGCACCACATCTAATGATTCATGCTTCATTGCTGCTTTTTCCCAATTTGAGCTAGGCTGAGGTTCTAAATAATTTTGTTCCACCATGAGGAGAACACACTTCCTCTTCACCCACTATATCTCTTGGCTTTTATTCCCAAGGACTTGCCATGCTATCTTTGCTAATTATAACAGGACACAGTATGTATGGATTAGATGGCCGGCTATTTTAGGGTGGATTAATTGCCCCCTGGAACCACCTCTCTTACTCACATGAAAGTGGAGGTAATCTAGAGCTGAGATTCACCGTGCATCTGTCAGAGCTCTACAGCACAGATATCTACAAACGAAATAGTAATTTGGGGTGGATAAATACAGTAAACACTTTCAAAATGTGGGGTTTTTTTAACCAGTACAAGCACTTCTTTCAAAAACAATGCTACATTATATCCTCCGTTATATCCTAGTATAAAATGAAACAACTCACAAACAAATGATTGCTATAACTAGTTAAAATATTGTTCTCTACCCAAATTATTTTATATCAGGAACATTCCATAAGCATTCAATCAGCATGGATTCATTAAAAATAGCTGTCACACTGAGATTATATGAAGACTGTTCCATTTTCTAAAATAAAAAAGAGCTGCCTAATAATCTAGAAAAGTTGCATTATAAGACTCCATCTTTCTCCAAGTGTTACACAGTTAAAATAAAGACCTATCTCTCTATTTAAAACTAAATTTAAGAATTAGCATAAGAAGCTACAATTAAGGTAACAGCACAGGAAATATTATTCCCTGTTATTTCTCCTAACTGCTAATAACTTCAGAGTAAAAAGTATTTTCTGTATTAGTTGAATACTAAAATGTGAATACCTAGTAAAAAAAGAAAACTGTCAATTTAAGTGGAGGAACACTTTACAGAATTCTGTTACAGTGCCATGGGATGGGAAACTTCACAGTTCTGAGACTAATTACTTTAGCTTAAGTAATGTATTCTCATTTTCAAAAACCTACTTGTACAGGCAAAATTTGATATTTTTATTAGAACTTTTGTTCAGCTCATAGTTACATGCTGTATTAGTTTTACTGATTCTGGTCTGCATTATTATTTTTATCTGCTACACACACAAAAGCTTTTGCAGTTCTATAATTGTTAACACAAATTTAATAGTTGTAGTTTCAGGCCTCACTGAGCTAGACCCAACTAACAGGTCATTCTCTAGGTCATGCCATCATCCTCACTGAGGATTTAAATCTTAGGCAGGTCCAAGAGGTAGAGATATGAGTAGCACAGAAGTCCATACAACACAGTGAAGGGCAAAGGGAAAGGGAACATCATCATGAGGTTCTCAAAATGCTGGAGCAGTAGGAGAACATCTGAGAAAATCCCTGGTCTTCATGCAGCCTAAGTGGTCTGAAACGGCAAGCAGTGTGGAAGCCAACGCGACTAGAATATCTGCGCTTGAGAGGTCTACTCCAGCGCGTAGCCTGAGAGTAATGGAGAAGATAGAAATATAGTAGAAGAAAGAAAGTCTCCAAGGAGAAGGAGTACGCAGGCAGCAGAAGTGGGGGAAGTAAAATTCCTCTGGCTATCAAAAGGTGACTGACTACAGGAGAACAATCAGAAGCAGATGAGATAGAAAGGGAAGAAGAATATCAATGTGTGATATCCATGAAAATTATAAAGAATAACCATATGCTGATAGGGAAGAAAAGTAAACAGGGAATCACAATGGGGAAGAGGGGGAGTGGGCAGTGAGAGACTGAAGAAAACAACAGAGATATCCAGGAAAGAGAAAGTAACATTGAAGTCATAACATTTTATTTATTTCATATTTATGCATTTCTATATTCATTTGTTGAAGGTGAGATTCCTTTTGAACCATCAATCACTTTCGCAAGATGTGACAAGTAGTTTTTCATCTAGACTCCCTTTTTTCCATTTCCTTTTTTTCTTTGCCTTTTCAAACACTGACAGATCACTTCACTAAGCTATCTATCACCAGCACTGTACGGCAAGGCAGCAATTTTGGGTGCACAAGCAAACACACACACTCTTCCTCAACAACACAGTTGGTCTGCTGACTCCACCAGTATCTGTAGCTCTACAGAAGTATCACTTTTGTACACACATTTTGAGGCCATGAAACATGACCCTTGTTGTCCTAGAAGACATAATGCATACGACAAAGATAGGCTTTTCCAAGCGAGTTGTTATCAGTTTATATAATGCCCTCTGCGATCTACTAGGACAAAACTTGACCCCTAAAAATACACAGTTTGTAGTACAATGCAATAATCTTCTCATGACAGAAGTGGATTTTACCCATTCATGAATGGGGATGAACAGTTGATGCAGTGATCTTGAAAAATTTACATATTAGATGAAGTATGTCTCCAGCTTTTTAAGATGGAAGTTGTAGATCAGGACATTTTGTGTTCTCATAAGGGGGTACCTGTGGCTATGACTGCAGTGCAAAAAATATCTTCACTAAATAAAGCACATGACCTTGGTGGGTCATTCAGCAGAACACCCTGAATTGCCAGTTTCCTTCTGGACACACCAGCCATTCTGGAAGAACTGGAATAAAGAACGTGGGCCTAATACAGAGATACGAGAACTTTCATGCCTAGAGGTAGGTTCATAATCCTTTTACAGACAGCATGACAAGGGAGATGAGCTTAAGCATCTCATCTTGCCTGAGGCTACGAAATAATTTTGGCATGGCCTTCCTTCAGTATAAACTTTACTCTGGTATAAGAGGGAGTGCAGGAAAAACAGATGTTAGACCTTCACAGGAAAGCTCCAATGCATGTGTACGCCTGCTTATATTTTTGCACAAGCCTGTGACGTTCATTCAAAAAAACAAACCAGTAAGGCAGAGGGAAGGAGGAGAGAGTGGGGAACTCTGGGGAACACAGAGAGGACCTACCTTCCAGAGGCTGCAGTGCCTGCCGAGAGAAAAGGGAGTCACAGCTCAGACTGGGGATGCTGCAGCTCACAGAGACTGCCCAGAGCCAGGAGCAAAAATCCAGACCTCAGAGAGATAGCTGGAAGGCAAACTCCTAAGTATCAGAAGAGTAGTGCACCATTCGTTGCTATTTAGAGCCCTTAAACTGCCTGGAAGCAAAACCCCTTTGAACAGACACAGTGGGTAGCAGACTGTTTAAATCAACAGAAATGCTGTATACTTTCTTTTCACTCCATCTCATCTAGCTACTCCGGGTTTTCTGGATTTAAGAAGTTACTTATTCTAGCTTTGACTCCGATAAAATCTGGCATAAGTTCAAAAGCTTTTCATCTTCTTCAGGGAGCCTATTATAGGAGAAAGATCTATGCACATCCACCTCAAAGGTGTGACTCAAGGCTTTATTCACAGTGTAAAGAAGGAAACCAGGAACAAGCCTGGAGAAGACCTTGTTTTGCCATGAACAGATTCACATTTAGGATCTCCCAAAAATTAACTCTGCCACTTTATGACCTTGCCAGAGCATGCTGCTGCATAAGCATGCATGAGGACACATAAATGTTCCTGGAGGACAAGACAGCTAGAAATGAACCTGACTTCAATACAGAAACTCCTGGGAGACTTGCTGACCTGAGGCAGAGCAGAATACAATGACACTGTCCTGTGCAATTTGCTCCCCTCCCATGGCTTCCTAAGAAATGACAATGGTTTGCAACAGCTGTGTAAGGGGGAAGGAGGGCTTAAGCCCGACTAATTGGCTGCCTTTGAAAAGGGCAGATACTGGCTGTAAGAGACAAGAAATGACAGCAGCTGGAACAGGAAAAGGTCTTCTGTGTGATTTGGATCATCCCAGGCAATTCACAGCATACTAGGCCTCACCAGGTCGGTAAGATGTTGCCTTTACTAGAGTGCCCTAATACATAAGGACCACGCAAGGAGAATTTTAAGGAAACCTCTGTGACTTCCTGTGTTCAACAGAAGGAAAAAAAATTAAAAACCAAGTCTAGATGGTGTCGGAAAGATATGCTGTGATAGAAGAGAAACTGTGGGAAATAGAAAGACAACGCAGAGACACAGGTAGAACACCACGAGTTTATTGGAAACAGAGTGAAGTCTGGAAAGGAAAGTATCTTTCCTTCAAATTAAATTACTCAGTAGGAAAGGATGAGTTGGAAGCTGGTTTTGATTGAGTTCACCTGCCAGCTCACGGCACATGTCATGTACCTTGGTGATGAAGACTTTTTTCCCCTTTCCTCTGAAGTTCCTGAAGACACTCCAATAGGAGTGAGGATGACTCCGAAATGAAGACCATATACTCAAGAATCATTTGCATGAGAGGAAACAACCAAAGCTCAGACTTTTGAAGTACAACAGTCTGTCATCACTAAAACAAAAACTGAAGAGAGATTTCTTTTCCTTTAGAGACAGATGACAATACAGGTCATGCTACACTTAGGTCACTAGTTATATTACAAGTCTCGCTGCTCTCCTCTACAACAGATGTGTGCTTTCATTAAAGGTTGCCACTTTAATGCCATGTTGTAAAAAAAAAGACAACAAAAAAGCTTAAACTGATAGAGAATGTAACATCTTGCTTTTTAAAAACACAGGCTTCCACAAGCAATCAAGCAGCTATTTCCAATCCTAGATCTCCAATCCCCTAGGCTTCCCTAGCATCCTTTCTTTAAGAACTGTGTGCTCTAAATTGTATTTGCTGCAATTATGAGATTGTCCCTAGAGCAAATCAGGATTCACTGGTCTTTAAAATGTATTTACCCAAGCGATAATTGACAAGCATTGGCCTGTAAATGTTTACTGCTGCTTCATGCCTTACTCCTCCCTTGTTGGACTGCTGTAGAAAGCTTGCATATAATTTAAAACTTGATGGATGTATACATCCAAGAGCAAGAGGCATAAGGAATTGTTACATTACTGCTAAAATGATTGAGATCATACGATTACAGAAAGCTCCATAAAACGCTGAAAAAATCTTTGATTCAGTAGAGTGGCATAATATCCTAACAAGGTCCCAACATCACGTTGTTCAACTGGACACAAGTTTCTTTACCGAATAAAAGGATGCAGAGGAAAGCGTAATATTTTCACTTTGTTCAAAACACCGACTAAGCCTATTCCTCTCTTTTGTGCACTGCATATAAAGCAGTTATCAAATCTAAAATAGCAACTTCTATTTTTCTTAGTTATATTAGGAAAACTGTCATGAAACTTAAGTTTTATGAACTT
>VZTO01010172.1:18409-31425 GCA_013400615.1 Syrrhaptes paradoxus
AAGGCAGCAATCCCAAGCACACAGGTCTGTTACCATTCCAGACAGTTCAGCATTCAAAACCAGGCTTGTCCTGAAAATCCAGCGAAACTACTCTGCTGGCATGAAGTAAGACAATACATAAACTGAGCAGTTTCTCCTCACTATTTGTTCCCAAAGCAGCAGCTTAACACTCAATCCAAGCATATGTAGACATACAAACCAATTAATTTTCATGTTGAGCAAGATCGGGAGGCATGCAAGCTGTATACGGGAGCTATCGCAAGGGGATGGAAAGCCATATTGTCCTTGGCTATCCCAGTCCAAACCTCACCTGTTATTCATGACCAGATGCAAGAGCTAACCTTCATCACAGCTAATTTAGGTGCCTAAAATCTCTAAATTTTGAGTTACTGTTATTACAGTAACAGTGGAGTGAACTTTTAAGTTACAAGACCTACACAGAAGAAAGCGGATCAACAATGAAGACCTGCTGCCTGGTGGATGCGTATCAATCCACTCAGATAACAGTGAAGCCCAGTGACAAGTACTTATGAATTGTACTGACTATTAACACAAGAGACTCTGGTTTGAAAAGGACAATCTGATAGCTAGCGGAGGAACAGGCTCATCATAAATCATGCAGACCAGCAAATCAGACAACAGAAAAAGTCATAAATCTTGAACACCTCTCAGCCTTTGGGAACACCTTTTGGTGTTGAAAGGTAAGCTATGCTTCATCAGCTTCATATTTTTTGAAGAAAACCAGAAATAAACCAGTTTGACAAAGACAACGCTATTGCACCCTTAGGGATTGATTAGTTCTGGTATGTACTCAACTGTCACTCTACACAAAAGACCCTGATACAGATGTCCAAGTGCAGATAACAGAGAATTCAGAGAGTCTGTCTGGTTGTGACCCACTCAGCTAGGAGCAAACTGAAACCAGGACACTGGGAGAGTAAGAGACAAATTATGGCACATAAGCCTTAAATACATGTTCCACTTGTGCAGCATTTGTGTAGCATCAGTACAAATCACAGAACAAGCATTGCTCACAACTTCTCGCGTTTTTTCCAGCATCAGGTGTGTGACACATCTGTACTGTGCCAGCAAAACATCTGTATAGTGGCATATATCAAAGAGGCAGCGCTTGTTTGGCACATTTCCTCCTCAAATTCTCCTTATTGCTTAACGTTCCCAGGTAACACTACTCATCACAGACATCTTTTACAGTCAAGAGAGAATAATATATCCAGAAGGTGACTTACTGGCCTCTTTTAGGTGAATCATCTTTCTTAGAATGGTGAATCATCCCTTGGAGTATGCATTTCTCTCCCTTGACTATAAATAAGTGAATGCCCTCAGATGAATTAGACAACTAGTTCAGACTAACATGTCAAGTCCAGACTTCTAAGTTACATGCAATACATATGGTCATATGTTTTAATTAAGATGATGATTTAGATCAATGCAAAAAAAAAGTTTACATTTTAATCAGCATCCATAGGTTATCACTGCATACCTATATACATTTTTCATCAGTGGAAATGTAAAGGAAACAGCTTGTCTCAAGGCAAGAGGCAAAAAAGCATATTCAGACATTTGATTCAAAATATTGATACCACTGAATAGTAAAATTCTACAGGAAAGCAATTTAGAAATTGTATTGTAAGGTCAAAAATATTTATAAGCAAATGAATATTGATGTTTCAGAAAACACAGAAACACAGGAAGCATTATTATTTGAACTTGCATAGTCTATAGGCAAGATATTTTTGAGCAGTACTGTAATTCAAAACTGTGAATGCAAAACAATTTTCAGAAGACCTATTAGTGACCATGAGCTCCTCTCAATGATGTAATTTTTGAGGGCATTAGAAGAGATAGTACAAGACATGAGACAACCTTAAAGAATCATAACTCAATTAGTAGGAATTAGAAAAAATGTGTTATCTTCATGTCTGGAAGAAAAAGGCTTTGGACTCACAGTTATAGAAGCATTAACAGATCAGATTAAAATTGAACAAGAATAACAGCAGTAGACAGTGGTATTACAAAACACATCCTGGCCATTCTACATGGAAGTGGAAGTAGGGGGGAAGATCACCCCTCAAAAAGTATTAATTAACTGTTAAACTGGCATAGTTTCAGTGTCTGCGATAAATAAAAGGAGATTAAAACTTTAAGTGTGTGGAAGTAATACTTAAAATACACTCTACCATACTTGAGGCATGAACAAAGCAACTGGTTGCATCTTTACACATCCTCTGTGTGGTTTCACTCCTTAAGTTACCTTGAGATTTCTTGTAATATAATTTGCTACCCTGTTCTCCATGAGGATAGAAAGAGATGCATTAATGTGAAATTTCAGGAAAAACACAGAATAAATTACAGTATGTACCTGAGCTGGTCATTTAAATGCAGGTAAAAATAGCCATCCAGGCAGATCTGAGATTTCCACGAATAACACAAATGGAAAGCGTTGTCTAAGCTGCAAAGCCAATATCCAAAAGCCTGTCACACATCAGGAGTGACTCAAAACCAAATGGAGTAAGACCTTGCTTCTAGATACAAAGCTATTGGAGATTACTTTAATAGAGAACACTTAAGTAATCATGTTTGATAGGTGAGACTGCATCATTTATCAAAGATCTATGGTAAAATTTAATTTTCCATGTGAGTCAAAGACAGCAGTGGCAGTACTGCTTGTTGCTGCTGATCTCTGCCTGTTGATGCCTTCTGAAGTGGAAATGATGGATGCCACATGTTCCAGTAGTGATTAAATTTGCTTTGACAAAGCAGCATGGAAATCTGATTTTCAATAGACTCTTGCATTTCACCCAGTGCTGAGTAAACAGATACACAACATAATGCTATATGGTTGTCAAGCTGATGGCTAATTTATTCTGCCAGTCCAATCAATCTAGCCATTAAAATATTACCTGTCAATATCAAGTAGGTTCAGCTTGGAAATTGCATGGAAACGGGAAGCTGTCTAGAAGTAAACACTGCCAAAGCCGAATGGGTCATAAGTTATTTCTCCAAGACCTCCCAACAGCTTCAGTCAGCCCCAGTAAACCAGGTCAGCAGAAGATTTTTGCTTCAGTGTGCTCAACGTTTCTCAAACCCATCACCATCCAATTATGTCACAGAATGAAGGTACAACGTATCAAACCCTTCCTGTGCTACTGCTTGAAGAGAAGGAAGCAGAAAAATCACATTAAGAATACAGCTTATCTAAATGCTACTATCCCAATATTCGAAAATACCATACCTACACTGCCTTCAGAAAAAGACATCCTTCATATCTTGACTGATGGGGAACAGGAGTCAGCAAAACATGCACAGCGACGAGATCTTTGACTGCACGGAACTCAGGCACCTTTATGTAACCTTTTAGTTTTACTCTTCATTTGGAGGAAATTGGGATATTACCCACTGATTTTTATTGGCAGCAGTTCTGTGAACATTCCTGCCCTCTCCGCAGTGCCTGAGCTCTCCTGTCAGCTGGCATAACCACACACGGTGTGATGCTCCCTATATTATCTCTGCTTTCAGCATTCAGCTCCTCGCCACACAGCAAATCACCATGGCAAGTGGTATGAGTATATACTGAGGATCCTGCGTTTTAAAAAAAAAAAAAAAGTCTAAAACATCAGTGTAAAGACTTTTTCTTCTTTTTTAAAAAAACAAAAGGATGTCTAGAACCATAGTATGGATGCTAAACTGTAAAACAACCCCCAGCCCTTTGACAGTGCCAGACAGAGCAGTAATTAGAGAGGGTTATTTTCAGCTTAACTGAATCATGATGAAAAGAAAAACCATGCTAATAAGCACTAACAACTACTTCCTATTCTTCCGCTATTCAGACTTTCAGAACTTCAAAAACCAATCTGATTTAATATGATCTCCTTCCTAAAAGAAAGAGGAAAGGAGAAGATTTAATTCAAATTACACCAAAAGAAAGGTAAAAGTCCTTGGCTCATGGTCACATAATTTAGGAGAAGTCACATCCAGTGCTTGGCTTTGTCAGGAAATCATAATGGAATAATGCTTTTTATTTACAGAAATGAAAAGATACTCTAAGTTCCTATAAGTTCACTCAGGGACTTATGCTGTCAACCTAAGACAGAATGAGACTGTCTTCCTTATCGCCAACACTGCCCTCCAGTCCAAAATGTAACTACATCAAGGCAGTTTCTCTGTCCATAGTCTCGCTTAACACACCCAAAACTGGCATGTTGATCATGAAGAGAAAGGTCAAGGTGCCAAAGAACACTGAAAGATCACACCAACCGAACAGAACAACAATTAGTTCTTAAATTTCATCAAAAATCTGCCAGTCTGCTTATAGAGTACAGACCAAAATGATCAAGACTTCAACCCGAGTATTACCTTGGGCCTTTGAGAAAACTACTTCAAACTTGAAATACAGTAGCTTTAAGTCCATATTTGCACCATTTTGAAACACCTGCTTTCTTGTTTGCTTGTGGTTTGACTGCTGTTGTGTTAGTTGAAGTTGAAACATGAAATTCCATACCAGACAACATCCAGAGTCCACCTGCTCAACAAGTCTCTAACAAGGACAGCACAAGAGAAAAAAAAATGTACATATTAATAGAAATCTTACAGAGAAGTTTTAAAAGATTCTCTAGAGTAAGCTTAATCTTGACATAAAAAATTGTATTCAGAGCTTAGTGTACTGATTAAGAAAGATGAACAGATGAGCCTGAGATTTCAGCCTAAACCCAAACCAGAAAGATTGCTGTCAATACCTTTATTTGTGAAAAAGTGGCTCATAAGTTATTACAATTTATTTTAAATTTGCTGATTGTTTTGTGACTTGTTGAAAAAACATCTGTATTTATAGGATTTATGACAAACTTTTCTAAAGCTGCTGAAAACACATCCACATCAACTAATGCATTACAGGAAGCAGATACTCAAGGCAGCTCAGACCCAAGGTAATACATTCATAGCACTTATGCTGGTTAGACACAGTATTTTGGGTCAAAAGGAACATAGTTTTGTACATGTAGGTAAATTTTCTGTGCAGTTTGACTAGGAAACAAATAGCTGTAAGAAACAAAAATGGGGAACTGAAGGCAAAAGAGGATTTAGTCCATCTACAAAGATCAAATCTGAAAACTTTTCCCTCCCTTTTAATACAGGTGACTTGGACACACACTATGAGACTTTCCGCATGCCGTGTCCTGACAGACAGTCTTAACTACAGAAAGCCCACTCCTAGTGGCAGGCACTCACTTTCACAGGTCATGTCCTGTTTGCACTCCCCGGGGGGTCCAGAGAGAATTAAATTTCCTCCCTTGAAATGCATTTACTACTTCTCCCCCTCCTCCCATAATTTAATTACTTTTAGTTTATTCAGGAAAGAGTCTTGCCACTCCTTTAAAATAACTCCTCTTCTTGCTTCTTCAGGTATATAGAAGTCCCATGTTAGATTACAGAATCACAGAATGTTAGGGATTGGAAGGGACCTCAAAAGATCATCCAGTCCAATCCCCCTGCCGGAGCAGGATCACCTAGATCAGATCGCACAGGAACGCATCCAGGCGGGCTTTGAATGTCTCCAGAGAAGGAGACTCCAACACCTCTCTGGGCATCATCTCTTGAGTAGATAATCAATAGCTTCCCACTTCAGTCAGAGATGAACTCTTCCAGACTCCCTCACTAGCATAAATCAACGTACACATTACAATCTGAAGAAACTCCATTCCTGGAAGTCTACATTTTGTACCTGTGTACATTCACAAACATTCCTGGGACAAATATGTCACTGGGAGAAACATAAGAAGGTCTCCATGGGCTCCCTCAATCAGTCATAAACTGCTCTGGGACAGCAGCAGGCTGAGAGTGCTGACCCTCTTCCATCTGCCTGATGGGACAAAGGAAATGCCTCCTGGCGATGCTGAACCGCTGCAAGTTATATGGCTTCGGGACAGCCTAACGCTAGACAGGACAAGAGAATAAATCTCTTCAGAAGCAATGTCATGAGGCCAAGTTTGAGACCCCTGTTTTTCCAGACTGTTCAGAAGGAATTACATCCTGGAATTGTGAAGTCTTACTGCTTTGAAAAAAGAACTCAAAATCACTTTCCATCCATCCTAGCTTCTGGTAAGGGTACTGCAAAAAGCACTATACCAGCAGATCATTCCTATCTGCTTTCTTGGTGAGCTTCCCTGCCCCTTATTATACCAGAAGACTATGACAACGGAGCAGTCTGAAGGCCACAGGTACATTCAGTATTGGAGGTGGCTGATGTTTTAGCGACCAAGTGATACACCAGGCAAATAACAAAAGACAAGGTATTTGAGAAGTCTCCATCACAAAGAATACAGAAGGGACAGTTTCTTGGTGTAGTCCAGCCCAGTATCACACAGAAGAGATACAGCATGCTCAAAGGTCTAAAATCAGAAGTCCTGGAGCATTCAAATGCATTGTCTAGTTTTCATGAAACATAAGAGAGAAACTTCTCATTATCAGACATGTTATAAAGACTGTTATAAACTTTCTAAGTAGAAATAAATGGCATGAGATAAGGTGGTACAGGAAAGAAGGTCCAGCTGTCATGAGAGGCATGGTTTGAACACTGCTTATTTCTTTTTCAGTATTAAAATATTAGACTGGTTCCATCTCATTTTATTTTACAAGAAGGTTCTAAGATTTTGGCCCAATAAATTATCACTGAAGCCTGAGATATCTTCACCAATACTTACACAATGGTACACAGTACAATTAAAAATTCTAATTAAAAGTTTCACTCTAAAGTGCTTCGAAAACGGTTCTTGAACTCGTGTCACTAATTTCAGAAGCTGCAAGAACACTTTGATAATTAACTGCCCCATCTGCCTACACTTCAGTGAAAATTTTCAAGTTGAAATTATTAAAAATAATTTTTGAAGAACCAAAACCACTGGTATAGAAAAATATCAAACCTAAGCTCTGGGTAAATATACAGCAAATGGGAAAGGATTATTCTGAGTGTTGAAAAAGTCTCTAGACAGAAAAAAACCCGAGGCTCACAGAATACTGTTAATCATGTCTTAACAAGACTAGCATTAAAACTAAGAGATAAATAAACCAGAAAATATGAAGTAGTAGTGTTTCTCTCAACACCAACACAAACAGCATTAGCAAATTTATCTTTGACAAAATAGAAATACCTCCCATAACTAGAGGAAAAACGGGGTAATATTTAATGAAAGCAGAACAAAACACTACCACCAGTGGCAGACGGAAGGTGAAAGAGAGGAAAGGTACAGAAAGAAGAAATCCACCATGTGAAAAACCTATAGATAAAACAAAAACTTATGATAACAGAGAAAAAATCCAAATAGGTAATCCCCAAACATTTTCTTTAAGGAAACTTTATAGGAATAAACTCACTAGAAGTAAATCTCTGAATACAAGACTTGCAAAACAAGAGTATCTACTCATTTTAAAAGTGTCATTTCTAAAATAAATTTTTGAGTATGGATGAAATTATTTTGTTAATATGAAAAACAATATGGTGATCATGCCACCAGTAGCTGCAATAATAAGTGGCAGCTGTTTGCACAAGTAATTTTTAATTATTCCTTCTAATTTAGTTCTTGTTTGCAGCCGCACAGTCAAATTGCTGAGGAAATCAAGATGACTATTGGCCACATTTACTTCGTAAGGGGTAAATAGCTTTGCAAATGAAACAGAATTATCCTTCCCTGAACGACTTGAAAATTCTGATACTCATTCTGAATTTAGAACTTCTTACAGATTTTGAATTTCCCATATTCTGACAACTCTCCCTGCAATCAGTCTAATCAGATGTTGTGGGCAAAACAGTCTTGACTCAGGGAATTTTATTTTAGGTTTCCTCCACTGCTTCTTCCAGCTCCTCTGCCCCTTTGTGTGTTCCTGCAGTCTTCCACAGGCCACAGTCCCTTGGGGTGTTTTCATGCACAAACGTGGATTCTTCTTCACAGATTACCTCCTCTGGTGTGGGTCCTCCACAGGCGGCAATCCCTTTGGGGGTGTACCTGCTTCTGCATGGGTCCCTCCGTAAGACGCAGATCCTATTTCGGGGTTTCCTAGCTCCAGCACTGGTTGCCTACAGGCCACAGTCCTATTGGGAGTGCCCCTCCTCTGCCATGGGTACCTTTTTCCAGGAGGACATCTCCAGCTACATCTCTAACAACGTCCTCTTCCACACCTCTCTTGTGTTCCTCCTCCCTGTCCTCCAAACTCACCTCTTCACATATCTCCTCACATATCTCCTCCAATGTCTCCTGCTCCTGCTAATTTACTGCTGTTAAGGCTTTTTCTTAAATGTGTCTAAGCAGAGGTATCAGATGCTGAAGTTTCAGCATGCTATGGGGTGTTTCAGAGCTAGCTCAAACTGCTTCTCTCTTACACAGGACAGTTCTTGGCCTCCTCCTACAAGAGGTATCCGTAGCAGCACCCTGCTACTGAAATCCCGCTGATCGTAACCCCCACACCCAAATTCCAGTAAAGCACAAAAACGTCACATTTTCACTATAATGGAAACACGGAAAAGTTGCACCCAGCGACTGTAAAGGCATCCAACATCAGAACACAGGAAAAGGCATTTTTCTAATACAGGATATCAACTACATGAACAACACTTGAGGGAGATCACAGTCTACTAGAACATAAAGAGGAGTACTGAAAGACTTAAGAGTGAATTGACAAGATCTTCACTAGTTTTGACATGCAGTCAGCCACTGAATATTGCTTTTGGTTTTTATTTTATTTTTTATTTAAGATACTAATTTCCATTTTAATAATTTCATAGCTAAGGATGCTCCAAAACAAATGAATAAGCCTTGGTATGTAGACTATACCTCTGAACATTTGGTATGTTAATTTTTCATGGCAAATTATGCATGACTTGTCACCAATTAATATCCTACTGCTTCTAACTGATTAGCCAACACTTTAGAAATCCAGCAACAGCAGAGTGGCTTGGGAGCTGAATTTCAGTAGAGAGAGGAAATGGGAAACAGGCCATCCTTTGTTTGTATCTTGAAAAAATACAGTGCAATTTTCAAACAAGCACCTTTAGAGTTTTTTACTCTTTTTGAAACAGATCTACTGCCATGGATAAGTGACATTATTCTTGGAGCACTGCATACCATTAAGACATTGAATAGTGCAACAAATTTGTTGTTATCTTGGTTCTAGAGAGTATTATCTGTTTCTGAGATAATAACAGACTTACTACGTTGTGTACTATGCTTGTTTTGTTTCCATTTTTTGGACTCTACAAGCAACCTATCTGCTCAGCTGGGAAGACTATATACAATTTACCAGTACCATTGGCTTCCCATGTCAAAAATAATCTGTAAATTTAAATTGCTTTTCGTGATTATGCAGTGGTAAAATAATGTTCTGAAACCATTCATAAATTCAGAAAGCAGTTTTCCAGCCAAACAAAAACAGACATTTGAAGAAACACAAATAATTGAATCCAGAAAACATGCAGGTTCACTCTTCCACAAAGATTAATTTGATTCTAGATTATACACTTGAAAAAAAAAGACAACACAAATCAAAACAAATTATCGATTAGCAACTGGCTATGAAGGAGGATGAGCCAACGTTAATGCATTACCAGTGATAAGGAAACCTAGGAAATACTTTGTGCCATTCACTAAGACAACAAAACAAAATAACTTTTATATCAATTTTTGCTTTGACCCATAGCATTTTGATAGGTGGCATTGATTAATACACTGGCTGTAGCTCTAAGTTTTCATCTGACCACCCAGAATCAACAGGAATTTTATTGTTATTCAGCTGCCATCAGGCAAAAACACGGGTAAGTATAAATCATAATGTTATCAAAAGCCCACAGCAGTGAGAGACTGAATATTAAAAAAAAAAAAGTTTTGTGCAGGAACAGTTTATCAGAGATAAATAAGCAATATGCCACCAAGGCTTGCTACATAAATCAAGAAAGAACTGGCTGAGGCAACGTTAGTCTGACTAATATGTTAGTTAACAGTCCACATCAGAGACCTCACTTCAGTCCCAGTGTTCATAACTAAATATTGAGTCCTTCTGCTCTGCAAGCCCCTGCCAAGGTCAGGCCAGCTCCCCAGCCACTGAGAGTGCCGGAAGCAGAGGGCACACAGAATGAGGAAATTGTCACATACTTATTGTTACCAGCCCCTGTATAATCTTCTCATGACACACATCATTATCTTTCATATTAGAAGTGTAGGAAGGTTAAACAATATCCTGCATAAGGCTTACGTACCACACCGATACACACAGTAACGCATTCAGATGGAAGATACGGATGGATAACTCCTGGCTATTAGTGTTGGGCAGGCTCTGATAGCTCTATCATCAGGTATTTTGCATACACAGTTTAAATTACAGTGAATTAATAGAACAATTTTAATCAGCAGATAAAATTGAGTCTTTTGTTGTCAAATATTAGCGCTCTCTTTCATCCTTAAATTCACACATGAAATACTGGCTGAGGACACAAACAAGACTGTCAGCCATAGCAAGAGTATATTAATTCCATCACACGTTACTTATGTTTTACAATTAAAAAAACAGAACAAATAATTTGCTCAATACTTTCTTTTTCAGATACTTGTTCACTCAGAACACTCTAACTTGAATCCCAATTAACTGAACATTTGGCTAAAGTTCTTTAGTTAAATTAGATCAAAGTCTCTGATTTGGAATATAAGGGAGCACACTGAGGTTTGTCTCAGTTTTTAAGTAAATTAAATCAGCCACCGCAATTCTGGAACAGAAAGGTTAAATAAGGATTTGATCTAATTTAACTAACATAAATTTGGCCATTTAGTGAATTCAAAGAGATGGAACCTAATTTAATTAATCTACTTTAAAAATCAATTTGGATTAGTTTTCCGGAATAACCCTACGTAGACAAACTCCCGTTCTTCTAACACAGATAAAAGTATTACTGTGCTAGCCTGCACATATTGATAAGAGATTACGAGCTCTTAGGTAATAAAGTGCTGAATCAGCTAACAAATACCCCAAGTGGCAGCAAAATTATTTGGCTCTGGCTAGACTGACCAAATTGCTGTGAATTATTATAATCAGAAGGATGCAGAGAAGCAAAAACTTCCCATGGACTTTCCAAGCTCACTGTCTTGGAATGATTTTGGTTTTGTACTGATAACTGCTATTGAAATAGCAACGGAGCAACACTAACCAGTTGGCACCAGCCAAGTGTGCTCCTTGTTCACTTCTGTCCTGGTCAGCATCAGTGACAGTTTTCAAGAGTCACACAAAGAGTTCAGGTGGCATAATGGCAAGAGCAGCTGTGTCCTGTCATCCTCAGGTACCGGATGGATACTCGCAGATCTGCATCACCTTCCACATGCCCTATACTCAACACAAGTAAAGCAGCTAGCAGGAAACATTGGGGAGAGGGACAGAGAGACGTGTACCCTACTGTAGCTTGGCATCTGTCTGGTGGCATACATTGAGTTTTCAGTGAAGGCCAGACCCACAGTTTGCATCCAGACTCCTACAGCTTTGCCTACTGGAGTATGGAGAGCTGAGACTTTCTCCTACATTTTTCACAACACCCTTTATTGACCGGAACAGTTCTCCAGTGCATCGCCCGCTGCAACTCACTTGGGAGAATGGTGATCACCAAACTATGAGTTAGAGTAGGTATTTTAATGCCTTCAGTTGAAACTGTGGTGTTGAGCAGGAAGACAAAAAAACCCGCCTCATTCTGGGTTCAGAGGCAGTAAGTAGATGGGACCAGGACATTGCAATCAGAAATAAGGACAAGGATGTAGCCAGGGGTATCTGCACGAGCAGTCCTGTGAGCAGGATGGCTGGACAGCTCGGCTCCTTATTTCCTGGTGAATGTCCAACCACTGGGCTCCAGAGCCATGCTCCACACTGAATCTGCTCCTCTGCAGCCACAGCCATCTCCTCCTACTCTGTCTGCATCAGAAGCAAAAGCACCCAGCTGCAGAGATACACTCTTGGCTTTGGTTATTATTGGTAAGCTGCACAAAGCACTTAGGTCCTATTCACTACACACAGGATGAAGGCACGCAACTCCAGATTGTGCATTCTGGAAATGCACAATGCATTCTGCAAATTTGTAAAGTTCAAGTGCTACAATTCTGGAACCCGTACATCTAAGTGCTGCAGTCAGAACATCAAGCGTGCATATTAGAGAAGCTCACCTAAGGCTGAAATTATCTAGTTTGATGCTGAGAAAATCAAGTGAACTGGTCCACACTTAATGATGGCTCTAGCAGAGCTGCAGGAAAGGACAAAATGTAACTGATAACCAGGTATCGCAATAAAACTGGATCTAGAAAAATTACAGAAAATATGTTTTCAGCTGTGGAGACAGCTAACCTCACATTTCAACAGCTCTGCCTCTCCTAACAAGCCAGCATAAACCTGAGTATTTGCTCTGGGTTGCCATTGCTTCACACTATCTACAGTTTATATCCAGGAGTTTCAGGACTAACAAACATTTATATAAAAACAGATTGTTATTCCTGTCTGTGAAGGAGGCTTTTATAGTTCTCAGAATTGTCACTAATTCATTTGCATCCAGTTACCTAATGCTACAAAAATAGCTGCCTCCAACTTGACCGAAGAAGCTGCGAGACTCCCAGATATTTACTGTGCCAGTCCTCTTCAGCTCTGCTCGGGTGAGTCACTGCATGGTGCGCAGCAGGGAGCACAGGACTGCATGAGATCTCCTATATTTAGCTACAGATAAATCTAACCATTGTTGTTTCATTCACCATACTGAAAAGGATCAAGTACCAAACCTTTCACATAAGTGCATTCAAAATCAAACACGTTACAGAAGGATGGTGGGGAGGTTCGTGAGGATTACACCGGCCTGTTTGAGAAGACGAGCACAAGCCAAGACATTTCTCTTGAGACAACTCCCAGGGAGTCTGAGGTTTCTTGCATTTTAACTGAGAATCTATCTTCAAATATATCTTTGCTATTTACTGTCTTTCCAAAGTATATGAATATTA
>VZTO01010172.1:32464-51012 GCA_013400615.1 Syrrhaptes paradoxus
TCCTTATTTCCTGGTGAATGTCCAACCACTGGGCTCCAGAGCCATGCTCCACACTGAATCTGCTCCTCTGCAGCCACAGCCATCTCCTCCTACTCTGTCTGCATCAGAAGCAAAAGCACCCAGCTGCAGAGATACACTCTTGGCTTTGGTTATTATTGGTAAGCTGCACAAAGCACTTAGGTCCTATTCACTACACACAGGATGAAGGCACGCAACTCCAGATTGTGCATTCTGGAAATGCACAATGCATTCTGCAAATTTGTAAAGTTCAAGTGCTACAATTCTGGAACCCGTACATCTAAGTGCTGCAGTCAGAACATCAAGCGTGCATATTAGAGAAGCTCACCTAAGGCTGAAATTATCTAGTTTGATGCTGAGAAAATCAAGTGAACTGGTCCACACTTAATGATGGCTCTAGCAGAGCCGCAGGAAAGGACAAAATGTAACTGATAACCAGGTATTGCAATAAAACTGGATCTAGATAAATTACAGAAAATGTGTTTTCAGCTGTGGAGACAGCTCTGCCTCTCCTAACAAGCCAGCATAAACCTGAGTATTTGCTCTGGGTTGCCATTGCTTCATATTACCTACAGTTTATATCCAGGAGTTTCAGGACTAACAAACATTTATATAAAAACAGATTGTTATTCCTGTCTGTGAAGGAGGCTTTTGTAATTCCCAGAATTGTCACTAACTCATTTGCATCCAGTTACCTAACGCTACAAAAATAGCTGCCTCCAACTTGACAGAAGAAGCTGCGAGACTCCCAGATATTTACTGTGCAAGTCCTCTTCAGCTCTGCTCGGGTGAGTCACCGCACGGTGCGCAGCAGGGAGCACAGGACTGCATGAGATCTCCTATATTTAGCTACAGATAAATCTAACCATTGTTGTTTCATTCACCATACTGAAAAGGATCAAGTACCAAACCTTTCACATAAGTGCATTCAAAATCAAACACGTTACAGAAGGATGGTGGGGAGGTTCGTGAGGATTACACCGGCCTGTTTGAGAAGACGAGCACAAGCCAAGACATTTCTCTTGAGACAACTCCCAGGGAGTCTGAGGTTTCTTGCATTTTAACTGAGAATCTATCTTCAAATATATCTTTGCTATTTACTGTCTTTCACAAGTATATGAATATTACCATGTTGTTTAATTATTTATATTCAAATGTCATAATTTTGGTAGTTTCTTAAACAACTGTCAAGAATTTAACCCCAGAATGTGGTTCTATTTCAGTGTTTTCTTGATATTCTCCTATCAAACTACTAGCAGCTACTGAACTCAGATTGCCTTTCTCTCCTTGTCACGCATTTGCTTCAATGCTTCACAAGTTCACCAGAGACACGCTTGCACAAGCCCTTGGGTTCTGAAACAGGAACAGTTAATACTGAAATACATATAAACTAACATACTTATATCTAAACACTGACTATCCTTTAACTACTTTAGCCATTTCTTTAAATCATTAGACTTTAAGCTCCCTCTACAGCAGATTCTTGCTGGTTTCCTAATAATTTCTCCCAAACATTTTCAGATGCAAACGTACATCAGTATGCCCAGTACTGTCATATTTGCAGCTCCTGTTTTTTCTGCTCCTAATTTTTAACACACGTTTGAGAAAACACGGACGAAAACAAACATCACTCAAATTTTCTTCCTCCTCCTTAAATTCAGCAGATATAAAAATAATACAAACGAGGAAATATTTAACAACTAAGAAGCACCCAGCAGTTAGGGCCAGTCCTTTTGTTTACTTTCCCCTTGTGGACATTATGACTTGCAGCGTCTTTACTCTGTGCCATGCCTCCTGTTACATACAAGGAGAGGAATGCATTTTTATTCTCTGTTACTATTAATTCAAACATATATCATAAATCTAATGCCAAAAGCAATGGCAGGGACAACTGCAAAGCCACATGGAAGCACCTACACCAAATGCCTCTGAAAAAAAGAAGATTGTGAAAGCAAGGGGCTATAGTCTCCTTCACACCTGCTCCTACTGGGTACAGCCTGAAAAAAAGGCTGTATTAGAGCTAGATGCAGGTCTTCTGTGACATCCTACCAGTAAAATGCAGCAAGAAAAATATATTTTTATATGCATTCTCTTACATACCATCACTCCTAATCAAATACATGATAATTATCTTACTTCCTGACTTTCAGTTACTATCGTTTCCCCAAATACTTCAGGCACATTAATCAAACAATAAAATCAACAGGAAAACACATCTTCTGCATAAAGAAGTAAATATATTATTTAGTGAAGCAAATCACATTTGTCTTTCTGAAATTTATTTTCAGACACTTACTTTTCTGAGGATAATTCAGATCAAAAAAGATGATGCCAAAACAAATGTTTTTTAATACATCCTCAAAAGATCCAGAGTTTAATTCATGGTCCATACGGTCCTTGTACAGGTATCTATAGCCTCAGCAATGTAGCATTTTACAGTGCTCACACGACTAGACACAAAGCAGAGTTTTAAAGCATGTGAGCTGAAGTGTGACATGAACATGAGTGTTTCTTCCTTGAGTTTTAAACCCATACGATTTAGAAGCTCACATTATCTCATGACTTTCTAATGTAAAGCACAGTGAGCACTTCCAAATAGGTGGAGATACCCTTCTGAACAAACTACATTCAGGAAAGAACCAAGGAAATAAGCTGAGGAAAGAAAACCTGGGTAACAGGCAAAGAGTTAGTCACCATACTAGCAGTTTAAGCTACTGTTTAAGCTTTAATAGCCAGCAGCTCTTTACTAGCTGCTCATACATCCGAAAATCACCCTCCTGTGTGATCATCACTTTCTTGGAAAAATTATATAACTTTTTTCACAGTAGGTATCTGACTGTCTGCATATACATCCATACACACTACATATACATTCATACACACTACACATAGTAAGAGCTTTTTGATCTAAATATGACCGTAACTGTGAATCACAAACTGTTTTATTGCTGCCACTGAAACAAAAATGTAAATGGAAGTGATAAGGATGCTCAAATGGGTATTTCATTAACTGGATTCTTTCACACTTCTTCAGAGTATCGTCATCAATTCTGGCATTCAAGGACAGCAAATGATTCATAGCCAACTACACTAAACTAATTAAAAGCATCTTGCATACTGCAATGAGAATACTGTTATCTGCTCTAAGTAGGCCATCGCTGCAGAAATATTTACAAGCGAGTTGCTTACCTGTTAGAATTGAATACAAACCAAGTAAAAGGCAATGTTCCCAGTGTTCACATGGATGATAGATTTGCCACTCAGAATAATCAGATCAAAGGGAAAACAAGATGAAATTAAATTAGGAGTTTTATATTCAATAATACTACCTAGGCTCCCACAAAGCACTTTTCCTTAGTAAATATAAAAGCACTTGATTATAATTACAGAAAGCTAATAATTAACCTATTCAGGGTATAATTTACCACGTTTTTACAATCTTCTATGCTAAACAGATCTGCTGACTTTTCATGAGACTATTGAAAATAAATTTGGACTTTTATCATCACTTTATGGAAAAGCAAGGGGAGAAGCATTGAAGATGATGATGGCAGTGTATTTTCCTTTCATTTTATACATTTAAGGTATAATATAAGGATTCTCTTAAACACAGCAAGTTTCCACTACCTTTCTTCAAAAGTTGCAATCCTGCTCAGGTATTACTTGATGCAATCAGCCGGGGTCACAGCCAAAGGCAACAGGCAGGGCTTACACGCTGCGTGTCCGGTGAAACAATGAGGCAGGCACACAAGCCATACAAACAGCAAATTCATTTTCTAGAAGCAGTGTGCAATCAGGCTTGCAATTAAGACAGAAAAAGGTGTGTGCCATGCTGCAGTAGTACTATATATGTGCTCTCTAAATTCCCTGGGAATGCTTATGAGACTAAACAATACCTGCTACTCATCAGCAGTAGTCTTAAATGTACATGCAAGAGGCCGGCCAAGACCACTCTGTTATTGTAAATTAATATCTAGTACATGCGGTAGAAGAGTCCCCACCCCTTGAAGCATCAGATTGCTTAAACTGATCAAGATC
This sequence comes from Syrrhaptes paradoxus, assembly GCA_013400615.1. NCBI lineage: Eukaryota > Metazoa > Chordata > Aves > Pterocliformes > Pteroclidae > Syrrhaptes > Syrrhaptes paradoxus. Next base: position 36,521 of record VZTO01010172.1, read on the forward strand.
TGTGTGATGTGTTACCATTCTTTTTGCTACAAAACCCACCGGGGGTTTCCAGCTCACCTTGCAAACTGAGCTCTCGAAACAGCTTTTCAAAAATCTGAACAAAGAACCCAAAATTCTTCAGCACACTGTCTAGTTTGTTGCTCGCTTCTTCCACGTGCTTTTGTATAACGCAGCACGTGATTATTGCCCTCTTACAACAATTTATTTACCAAGAACTTGGTCATATTTGGCAAAGGAACAAAACCTAACTCTGTTTATCATCCTATAATACAGGTTACTATGGAATAAATGATTGGTACTTCTTGTCATCTATCTAAAAAATAAAAAGCTACAGCAGGCAGTATGTAAAACTTGAAAGTGGACAATGAAGAAACACTGAAGTATTTAAGGTGCTTCATAAGGAACAGAAAATCTGAGAGACAGGAAGGACAGAAGTAAGCAAAGTAGGGTACATAATAAACCAATGCAGAGATAATATATTGACTGTTTTCTATTTATAATCTCAGAAGAGCAAGGGAATAAAGAATGAAACTGAAAGGCAAAGACAGCACATTTAAAATTAATAAAGATATTCTATTTTAGCATGTTTTTATTTTAATAAATTAAGAGGGTTTTTTATTATTTCTAAACCATGCATAATTAACCATGTATATACATGCATATACATATGGAAAAGACATTGACATATGTGCATCCATTATCCAAAAATCTTAGACGGATTTGAAACGAGATTACATACTTACATAAAATGATGGGAATACACAACTACAACAGATAAAAAGAGCACAAACCCCCGCAGGGCTTCACAGAATAAACCATGACAGATGCTTATTGTGCAACATCACCAGATGTGGGATATTTGAAAAAAGATGTTTGCTCCAAAAAAGCCATTCCTGATCTTCTCCATTGACAACGCTGAAAGTCACGGAATGGGCAGGACCATTTACTGTCCCACTTGAACTTATTGGTAGTAGTTCAGTATAAGAAAAGTAAAGGCATGTGGTGTTTCAGCCTTTCTGCTTCGATTATGACTTGGGCATTATCAGATGGCTTCACAGTCTCAGAAATTTGCAGGATCTCATTCTTGTTCCCAGTTCCCCACTGAAAATTTGCTAGGCCCAGGCATTGATCAGTGTTTTCTGTGTGAAAAGGAAATGGAAAACATGACCTTTTTTGGGAACAACCCAAAGCTGAAAAAGGTTTTGAAACAAACGAATTCAGAAAAGGGCAATACTGTGTTGAAGAACAGAAACAGAAGCCTTTTTACGGCAACGGGAAGATCTACACAGAAGAAATTATTTAGTATTACAAGGACAATAGCTCATATGAATGCTAGGGATGTTCCAGGATAACACAAGAAAGGCTTCTGAGCCAGTTATTTACAACTGAAAAAATCTGTTAATTAATGGAAAGCCTGAAGGGATAACAAAGGATTGATGGCAGCCCTCCTCTGCATCACCCTACAAATGAGCTTGTTTGGCCCACTGAAGGCTGAAAGGTTGCACCTCCCTCCCAGGGAAGGAATTTTAAGAGCAGAGGAAAGCTATCCCACATCTTCCCCCTGCCCCCCAATGTTGTTACCAGACTCAGGCCAGCGTTGTTCCCCCAGGAATCCTGCCTGCCTGCTTCCAGCCCAAGACACAGAACACAAAGGGAGACCGTTGCTTCAGGAAGGGATCAAAGCATCTTTAAAAGCCCACCCTGGGTTTGGTCATGGATCCCTGCCGCTCCAGGCAGCTATATTCACAGCAAGCACATGCTGTGAGTTGAGAGGAAAAACATGATGGTAGTGAAACAGGATTTTGGTTTCGTTATTTCCCCTCCCGCTGAAGTTCACTGAAAAGGAAACACAACTGGTGCTCCCACTCCAACCCTCCCCATCAGTGACGATGTACACATCTCACAGCACTGGCCACCTCTGTCATTCAGTCGGAAAAACCACCAACCAGCTCTCACTGGGATCCTGCAGGTCATCCAGAGGAGCCTGGGGACACAAACTATAGGGACACCACGTTGCATGAAATTGCAACCTTTAACAGCAGTTTTTCTTCCAGCACAGAATGATGGCCCTAGGAGAAGAGAGCCATCCACCTGCATGTGGGAGAGCTAAAAGGTAATACAGCAAACACTCGGGCTGTCACTCAGCTGTAGAGCCCTCCAGCTCTTTTTCGCAAATTCATGCAGTGGTTGCACACCCACCAGCAGTGGACGGTATGTCACTGAACAGGTGAGAGGTGCAGCTTCTCAGCCAGGCCAGTGCAAACAAAACTGATGTCTTATTTAGGAATCAAACATATATTACCCTCTAGTGCTGAATTACAGCTTTAGCCTCTGAAATCTACAGCACGGACAGCAAATTGTCTCTCTTTCAGGACACTTTCAGCCATAGTGAAATTGTCTGCTTGCAGCTTTGTCAGACCCATGTCACGGTCTCCAGCTCTACAACCCTTAGACAAAGCCGAGGGCCACTACACTATCAGTCTCTCACATCTACATTTGTTCCTCCTTTGTTTTAATGCATAGTTCAAGATCGCCTTCTTGTTTTTGAACTTCTTTACTGATGTGTGGCAACCAACCTCTGCCCTTTAAATCAACCCTTCTCTTCACTTTGCATTGGCCATCGAAGATGCAGCTGGCATGAAAGGTCACATCATCAGAATTCTTTATCTTTAATCAGACTTCCCTTTCCCTGCTCTGCTTTAATCACTTTCTATCTCATTTCAGATGTCGGTGGATTTTTTTCCCCTCCCTCATTCTTGCTTAAGTTTTCCTTCCTTCTGTTATCTTACATGATAAAAATCTCACCTGCACACACACCCTTTTTATTGCACTTATTTCTGTAGCTGTTACTTAGACCTGCGCAGGGTTTTCAGAGCATAAAATCCACAGACAAAAAAAATAGTTTAATATACTCTACAACCTCTTATACTACATTATTGAGGACAAAGACTCATTTCTGGTAATGAACAGAAGAGAAACAGATGACAACAAGGCTCTGACCAAGAATCCTTCATGGGCTGGTGCATTGTAAAGATCTGTTCAGATGTCTGTTACAACTGAATGAACCTAACTCCACTGCTCTTTTGAACTCTAGCCTCCCACAAACAGCAAAAGAAACGGAAAAGCAATCTTACCAAGTCAGACCAAAGGGTCTTTTAACTCAGGATCTGCAGCAAAAGGATAAAGCGATCACACAGAGACACATTCTAGGGATATGCTCCCAGCTGTATGCAGACCAGCATTGTCCCAAGTCACAGGTATAGTATCTGTGTGCTTTGACAGAGATTTTTGTGTTTCCCAACACATTTTTATTCCATTTTACTCAATTTCACTTAGTTCTCTGAACCCAGGTAAACGTCTGGAACATAAAATATATCCTTAATCACACAACACATGAAGCATCTCCCTTTGTTCTGAACCTGACATCAGTTAGCTTCAGTTGATGCCTCTGAGATCTGGTAGCAGACAAACATCCTGAACGAGAACCACTCACTGTTCACCATTTCCATGTGTGCTTATTACTTCAGCTGCTCAATTCTCTCATTCCAAGGATGATAAACCCTGGTTAATTTAATAATTTAATTGTGCAGAAGCTCTTCCCTACTTTTTTCTGTCTTTATTACTCTTCATTGTACCTTCTACAGTTCTATTAATTCCTTTTCAAGACAGGGGGACAGAAACATGCAAGTCACCAGTTTCTGCAGTGCTGCCTGCTTTGTCCTTTATTCTTCACATAATCATCACCAATATTCTGTTTCTTTGACTGGTTTTGAGCAAAGAAGTAATGCATTTATGGAATTACCTGTTATAATTTCAAGATCTTTTGCTCCAATGGAAATAAAGTTCACAGCTCACTCACTGCAACACAGATAAAGTTAAGATAATCTCTTCTTTCCCTCTCAACACACTCCTTTATTTCACGCAAGAACAGAATTTCACCTGCCATCTATCATCCATTCACTCTGCACTTTTAATCATATATTTCAAATTAGTATTAAGTTGAATAAAGATCTGTCTTAGATGTTAGTGTTCACTTAGTGAGCTTGCATAGCTTAGGTTACATTAAGCAGAAAATAAACCTTTGAAACAAATATCAAATACTTGTTAACTCAAGTAGTGCTACTCCCCTGTCCAGTGTAAGTTTACTCAGCTTGATATTAGCTGGCTAATATTCAAGGATCACTTCCTCCAGGCTCAGGGGCGATGCATCCCAACAAAGAGGAAGGGAGGCAAAAATGCCAGGAGGCCTGCATGGATGAACAAGGAACTCCTGAGCAAACTCAAACAAAAAAAGGAAGCCTAGAGAAGGTGGAAGCAAGCGCAGGTAGCCTGGGGACAATACAGAGACACTGTCCGCGAAGCCAGAGATCAGGTTAGGAAAGCTAAAGCCCTAACAGAATTAAATATGGCCAAGGACATTAAGGGTAACAGGAAGAACTTCTATAGGTATGTCAGTGGTAAAAGGAGGACTAGGGAAACTGTGGGCCCCCTCCGGAAGAAAGCAGGAGACCTAGTGACCCAGGATGTAGAGAAGGCTGAGGTACTTAACGAGTTCTTTACCTCAGTCTTCACTGGCAAGAGCTCGAGCCACACTGCCCAAGTTGCAGAAGGCAAAGGCAGTGACTGGGAGAAGGAAGAACTGCCAGCTGTAGGAGAAGATCAGGTTCGAGACCATTTAAAGAACCTGAAGGTGCACAAGTCCATGGGACCTGATGAGATACATCCGCGGGTCCTGAAGGAACTGGCAGATGAAGTTGCCAAACCACTATCCATCATATTTGAGAAGTCGTGGCACTCTGGTGAAGTTCCCGCAGACTGGAAAAGGGGAAACATAACCCCCATTTTTAAAAAAGGAAATAAAGAAGACCCGGGAAACTACAGGCCAGTCAGTCTCACCTCTGTGCCTGGCAAGATCATGGAGCAAATCCTCCTAGAATCTATGCTAAGGCACATGGAAAACAAGCAGGTTATTGACGACAACCAACATGGCTTTACCAAAGGAAAATCGTGCCTGACGAATTTGGTGGCCTTCTACGACAGAGCCACGGCGCTGGTGGATAGAGGAAGGGCAACAGACATTATCTACCTGGACTTGTGCAAAGCTTTTGACACAGTCCCACATGACATCCTTGTCTCTAAGTTGGAGGGACATGGATTTGACGGAAGGACCACTCGCTGGATAAGGAACTGGCTAGATGGCCGCACTCAAAGAGTGGTGGTCAATGGCTCAATGTCCAAGTGGAGACCAGTGACAAGTGGTGTTCCACAGGGGTCAGTACTGGGACCAGTGTTGTTTAACATCTTTGTTGGAGACATGGACAGTGGGATGGAGTGCACCCTCAGCAAGTTTGCTGATGACACCAAGCTGTGTGGTGTGGTGGACACGCTGGAGGGAAGGGATGCCATCCAGAGGGACCTTGACAGGCTGGAGAGGTGGGCCCATGCAAACCTCATGAAATTTAACAAGGCCAAGTGCAAGGTCCTGCACGTGGGTCGAGGCAATCCCAAGCACAAATACAGGCTGGGCAGAGAATGGATAGAGAGCAGCTCTGAGGAGAAGGACTTGGGGGTATTGGTGGATGAGAAGCTCAACATGAGCCGGCAGTGTGCGCTTGCAGCCCAGAAAGCCAACCGTGTCCTGGGCTGCATCAAGAGAAGCATTAGCAGCAGGTCAAGGGAGGTGATTCTCCCCCTCTACTCTGCTCTCGTGAGACCCCACCTGGAGTACTGTGTTCAGATGTGGGGCCCCCAACATAAAAAAGACATGGACCTGTTGGAGAGAGTCCAGAGGAGAGCCACAAAATTAATCAGAGGGCTGGAGCACCTCCCCTATGAGGACAGGCTGAAAGAGTTGGGGTTGTTCAGCCTGGAGAAGAGAAGGCTCCGAGGAGACTTAATAGCAGCCTTCCAGTACCTGAAGGGGGCCTACAGGAGAGATGGGGAGGCACTCTTTATCAGGGAGTGCAGTGAGAGAACAAGGGGTAACGGGTATAAGCTAAAAGAGGGTAAATTTAGACTAGACATTAGGAAGAAATTTTTCACTATGAGGGTGGTGAGACACTGGAACAGGTTGCCCAGGGAGGTTGTGGATGCCCCATCCCTGGAGGTGTTCAAGGCCAGGCTGGATGAGGCTTTGAGCAACCTGGGCTAGTGGAGGGTGTCCCTGCCCATGGCAGGGGGTTGGAACTTGATGATCTTTAAGGTCCTTTCCAACCCAAACCATTCTGTGATTCTATGATTTATTACTCTCACACTGCCATTACACAAAGCTCTAATAATATCTGTGTGTGTTCCATTCTGCCTGAGTGCAATCCAGGTAGATTTTTCTTTCTTACCTCCAGGTAAATTTGTTCAGACAGGCTCAAAACAACACTCACAGTTTATTATTCTTTTGTTTTCCAGAAAAACTGAGAAGTATACACAGGAATGATTTCAAGTATTCATAGATGCTTCGTTTTTCTTTTAACCAGCTTAGGCTGACTCTGCTGGCAATACACATCAGTAGCTGAGACACTGGAAGATAGAGCAAAGGAGGCAGCAAATGTGTAGTTAACAAAATACATTAGTGAGCAGGTAGGTGAGCCGGAGCTAATAGGTAGTTTTCCCTTCTGTGAACCTTCAAAAGAAATAAAGTATTTACCCTTCTACATAAATAAAAAGGTATCAAAAAAATCTGTGACTGGTCACAATTTTAACCATCTCATTTGTGGTATTTAAACCTTGTTTATATTTTTACCTGCTTTTTCCTTCCCCCCAGGCTGGGGAAGTGAGGGGTTTATTTACTTATTTGTTTGTTTGCTTTATTTCCTTCTTCACACTTGGAAACTTCTAGGAAGATTGCAGCTTTTAAAATAATCATTGTGGGCTTAGGACTGTATCTGAGATGTCAGCATCATGAGACCAAGCTTTCAGCCATACCAGCCCCTGGAACACAAACTGTGCATCTGGGCTGGGTACCATGGCTGTCACAGGAGCAGGAGCAGCCGGGCACCTTGCAGCCCATTAATTCCTGGTCTGTTATATGACACAGCTCCTTTGCCAGGAGGTAAGCAGGGGTCAAAAGCAAGAGCCAAAAACTCCAAAAACCGCTGTGTTTCCAAGAGGAAGCAGAGCAACTTCTGTGGCTACATTTTTTCATTTTTTTCACAGGACAAATGTAAAAAAAACTGAAGCCAAGAACAGAAAGCCCAGACACCGTCGGAGAGAAGGAAAGGATGGGGTAGGGGTGTGCTAGACCTGCAAAGCAGCTAGGGAAAATGGCAAAATAAAAGCAGACAACTACAGAACACCTAATTAGTCCTGAGCAGGTTAGGAAAGGTGATTAATCCAGACTGACTGAAAAATTAACTAGGGAAGCAGAGAGGTCATTTACATGCAGGATTGATATTTCTCCGAACAGCAAGTCAAAGTCCCAACAAAGCGAACCCCCACTTGCTGTTCCTGGATTCACAAACAGGGCACTACACGACTGCAGAGGAGCAGTCAAGACCCTAAGCCTGCAAGCCAGTTCTCAGAGGCAGAGAAACCTGACATCTGTACAAGAGGTTTCACGAACACGCAAGTTCACAAGCCAAGTCTGTCCAGGCAGTGGACACAGAAGCGGGGCACCATCGCTCTTTGCCATTCCCATGCTCACCACCGCAGTACAAGGACATGGGGCAGGCAGAGGTGCCTAGAAAGGAGTATTTGATGGGCCACATCTGGCTGGCACCCGGCCAGCTGTTTGGCTAGACATGCATATCTTCTAAAAACATCAATGAGCATTTTTTTAAAATTGCATGTTGACGCATCATGTTACTGGACAAAAGCCAAACTGCCCTGCTGCTAGCAAGCTGGGTTAAAATTAAAATCTCTTTTACAAATTATTGGACTATTAAGTCATACAGTATGTATGCTGTTCAAATTATTAAAGGGTTGGACAACAGTAGGGTATAAATATATGTATCTTTAAATTCAGGTTAAGATGCAGGCTGCCAAATTTAGGGAAAAGATTACATCTCTGATACCAGCCCTCCACATTTCTCAATTTCTGAATTCACATGCCAGGCAACACCCCAGCACTATACGGGATCATGCAACAGGTCTAGTTTACTGCACGTGGTCCAGTTTTGTGATAAGGAAACACCAGTGGGCACTCAGAGAAGAGCCATGGGCAGGCACACCCTGTGAGGGTCTCTGACTGTAACCCTAACAGAGTAGTTCTGTAAAAAATGCATGTACTCGAAACACAGGCAATGGGAGTAAGGAGATCCTGCTTAAGGGACACTTCTGAAACTCAGGTGAGAACTAGTATCTATTGGTCACTAACAGCATTTTTATTCATAAATATATATTTCAATGTTTCTCTTATTTTCATGTCACAGATTACATTCCTGTTCCAAGAATAGATATGAAAAAAGGCAAGTCAACGTCACTCTCTAACCAGTTTCTCTTCCTTCAGACAGCACAAAACTTCAGTACCTAGGCATTAACCACTGGTTTGCTGCCTAGAGCTGCTCAGAGAAACACTCTCCTTCCGTTACAAACACTTAAACCCAACTAATCTTCATGCACACCTGAACCATGGTTTTTATTCTGAACAGATGCTGAATCTCTTTAGTCCCTCTGCCTGCAATGGTAGATGAAGTGCAGACAAGCAAAGCCTCGGTGATTTCTGTATGTGCTGCCCAGGTGTTACCTACTGCAACAGATACAACAGCATTAACAAAGGTTTCTTCTTCTGTTCTTAAAAAACTACACATGGAAAACCTGGCCCTCACCGAAGTTCAGTGATTATACTCACACAGACAATGCTGGGCACATGCAACAATATAAGAGAGATGAGGATCCCAGATGTGTGAATCAGACTCTGCCATAGACTACCTTTAAGAAATTATCCATATTCTTCTTAAGCTGCAAGTTCCTGGTTCTCACAAAACCCACATTAGGGCAGCCTCAAACTTGTACACTCTTCCTTTAGAAAGTAAGTCACTTGTGGTATTTCACTTCAGAGGAAGACCAGTTACAAAAATTGCAATAAGGTGCTCAACCCTCCGAAATCCAGATACTGCATCTTTTACTACTTGCAGAACTTATTTCTTGTCATAGACATGAAACATTGCTTAAAAATAAATAAATTAAAAAAAGACAAATCCCCATTCCACCTAAAAGTACCACAGAATACCAAGAGGTAAAATGGCAAGTAAGTACCATGAAGATTTAGGAAAAATAATTTCCCTTAACATAAGATTCAACTGCCCCAGTGTAACCTTAATTTCCTCATAAAAGTAATAAAGTGCATTTTTATTTTAGTATAGAAGTTCTTAAACAGGCTGTGTAAATAAAAAACAACAAACAATCTTCTCTACAGCTATTACCAGGTAATACTTTAAAACAAAGTAATAATAAAGTTATGAAAATTAACTACCTGCAAGCGAAAAGGATAAAAGCCATTAATGGGACAGGGATACGGAACTATTAGCAAGCCCAAATTTTCTACTCAGACCTACCTATTTCCTTTAAGTGCTTCATTTAAACCTCTTAAAAAAAAGCCAAAACAACAAACCTGTCTCCATGCTCTAATGTACAAGACTAAAAGGCAGGCGATACTTTGCAAGTTGTTCACTAGGGCAGGAAACTCCTGAGACTGGAGCTTAAGTCGGGCTGAGCGATAACTAGCAGAGCAGGAGGACTTCTTGAAGAGCCTTCTGCTGTTCTGCACTTCTTCTCAAGATTGAAATTCTCTTTTCTGCTCTTCCTCCAGTTAATAAATATGTAAATACAACCTGGTGGCAGAAGTATAGAGTGTGGGAGTTAAGTAAGACTCATGGTGAGAGCTGGAGAAGCAGGTTACGTACACAGCAGCCTGGCTACACTAATAACCTCTGCTCTCTGGGTATGGACTACTGCAGAACACATTTCGACAGAAACCTACTAAAATAGTCAGTGCAGCCATGACTTCACTTCTAATGTCCCAGCATAGATCAAAAAGAAGGATTCAACTAAGCCAATGATGGAGAAAAACTAATTTCATGGTAAAATAATTCTAAAATATATTTAAGGTACATTGGCAAGGCTACTTTAAAGGGACTGTGCATTACAAAACACGGGAGGGAATAGAAGACCATATTCTGATGCTCTCCAGCTGCTAAAAAAACAGTTATTCCTTATCAACTTCTGACTACAGTATTTTATGTAAACAATTTTCTGAGAAAAACACTACTTCCTTTCTTCGCTGTATTGCTTTGGGTTTTATTTTTCAGAGATCATAGAAAGAGCTGCTGCTTCTCTATCATCCAGAATTTCTTTTTTTCCTCTTAAAGGACACAGAAAAATAGGATGGAGAGAAAAATTGAAAATAACATTTTAACTAAAAAGCCAACTGTCTAAATGTGAATCCTAACACCTGCTTATTAGAACTTATGTAGAAAAAAATGTAAAATTGTGGCTTGACTTTTACATATGACAGCATCAGAAGCCGCAGCAGAGAACTTGTCAAAGCAGCTGTAACTAAACTTTGGACATTTTTGGAGCAAGAAATGGAGGACTGCTCTGCACTCCCTGCTGCACAAAAATGTTGGCATGAACAGCAGCTTAATGTTAGACAAAAAGGTTTTCAGACCTGTGCTTCTCCAAGAGCAGAATATTAGATGCTTGAACAATACCTGGGATCCTGAAATGAGGACATTAACTTTGGACCAGAACGCACAGTCCCTGAAAATATCGTTAGAGATTGTAGATTGCCACCGTACTCACTACCAGGTTGAAAGCTCCAAGCAATTACAGATGACACTGTGAGTTCATGAGTATTCTAAAAAGAAGCATAGCATAATTTTTTTTCAAAAAAGCAGAATTATAAGGGGAAAAAAGAGCTAGGACCAACAGAAAATAAATGTAAATACATTTAATGAAGAGTTTAAAGCATGCAGTGCCATTCAATACCCAAATTTCTCGTTAATGCTCATTTATGTTTGGAATGCCAAACTCCCCTACAAAAAAATATATATTAAGAATACTTTAAATACAGTATTTTTATCTAATTCATGCATCTTATAACCGGAGAAGCAAGTCCTTTGTCCAGAGAAAGCTAATTTATTATCATGTTATTTAAATTATATCACTTTTCTGTAATTACAAGGTTTTGTTATTATTAAGTGTGATGCCACTGGACGTAACGTAACTTGGATGTAACACTGAATGTGCAGGTCAGAGCCAAGAAGGAGTATTAATCTGATTTCCATAGTTTTAAAAAAAAAGCTCAAATGGATCACATGTGGAAATAAATTGGTTCATTTTCATTTCACGCATAATGTGAAATTAAATGGTCAGAAAATGAAAGACAAGCACAATACGACACCACTCAATTATAACTTATTTAAAAACTTATTGGTATGCAAGATGTATTTGGTTGTAGGGATTTCAAAATAATTTACAAACCTCAGGACCAGTTGCTCTACAAAGTCTGTATTTGGTTACAAAAAAGATGTGGAAGACCACCATAAAGTATTTTTCTTTCCTTTTTTTTTTAAAAGAATTTCAGTGTACCATTCTCTTTTATAGGCACAAGCCTATAACAGCAACTTATCCTGTTGCTTTCTGTATACCCTCCCTCATCACATCAGATGCTGGAAACACTTATGAAGGAAGTCTCATAAATGCTGACCTGTACTGCATCTTAACACGCGATGTGAGCTGCACTGCAGCCAAATCAACCTTCATTTGATTCTTGACAGTGATCCATGTCACCTGTCCAAGGAGCTCCGCTGGTCACTACAGCCAGACTGCTGGGAACGAGTTTTATCTATGCTCCAAAGCGGGGAAAATACAATCATGTGTCCTCTCAATATCCCCCATCTAGCCACAGACTTTTCACTTCCATATTTTTCTTTTTTCTCAGAAGAAAATTTTAAGATTATGGTTATTTTTTCTGCTTATAATTAAAATTATTATCAGCTCACAGGTTTTCTCACCTCTGAGGGATTTCTCAGGTGCTAACAGACCCTCGCCCAAGCAGTCTTCACCTATGGGTCGTGCTGCAGTCTTGTCTTACCTGCTTCTGCCTATATTCTGCATTCATTTCACCAGCTCCCACTCTAGTCCCTGTTTATTTTGCTAACGGAATTGCTGCCACAGCATACATAGAAGTATAGTAATATGATTAGGGAATTTCAAGTCTCCGAAAAGCAATCTCAAAATGTTTCGCTTTCTATACTGTGTTGTTACTATAACAAGTAAAAGAGTTCACAGCTGAGAAAATGACAGGAGCAAACAAAGAAGCCTGAAAGCCAAAATTGGACCTTGCAGCAGAACATCAGATGTATTTTTATGTGAATTTTTATTAATTTCAATCTTTATCCATTTTTGTTTGGCATGNNAAAACAATAACGTATTCCAAACCAAATATTTACAAAGAGAGAATCATTACACGTAGCTAAGGAAAGATGGATAAAACTTGCCAAAATTAATATAATGAAAAAAAATATATTCTTTTTAAAAATAACTTAGACTTATTTAACGAAAACTTGTTTTCTTTTGTACCTCAGAGGCACATGATGATGATATTTCCAGGGTTAAATTAACATGGCCAACATTCTGCCACGTAAATAGGCTCCTATTGATTAAATTAACCATGGGGTGAACTTAAGCTGTTTTATCTGACCATCAGTGAATGTTTTGCTGGCTGGGAATGTTCCCAAAGAGGAACAGAAGTGCTTGGAATCGATACTGTCCAAACCAATTTTTTCTCACTGTTATCAAGGACAACCCTGTAATTAAGAAGCAATTCCCTTAAACTGCCCACCACAGTACACAGAAATGAGAGCCTAAGACAGGTTCTCAGAGTTTACACCTTACCTGGTGGGTTTGAGTAATGTATCTCTCAAGCAGACTCTTAAGTGTATATAAAAGTCTTCATTGCACTTAATTTTATTTGCTGGTTCAAAGAAAAATACCTTTCATGTTTACCTTGGCTTAAGCAGACATCATCCTGAAGAACACTGGGCATATTAGAGAAGTTACATAAAGTCAAATTAGATTGAGTTTTTAGTTTTGTAATAACCTCAATATCTACAAAATCCTAGCTACATTGCAGAACTATAGGAAATTTACTCTAATCCACAAAGATAACACTGCTTATCCATCTGCTTAATAACTACTGCCATGTTTTGACTTGAGAGATCCAGTCTCAACGCACTCCAAAAGCATATTTTATAACTTCAGTACAGTAGCTGTGACACATCTCACAACGTACCTCTTCCACCCGTGGTCCCATCACAGACCTCCTTCCCGAGATCTACAGTTTGTAGAACATTTTGTGTGCTGGTCTTATTTTTTTACCTCCTCACTCNTGTATTTATGTTGAGGTGGGAAACAGTTTTCCCTGCCCAGAATTTGTAAGGTTTCAAAAAGAAAAACCTTCTGAAATTCAAATTACAATAAGATAGAGAAATGGTTACCGACCAAAATGAGACTCAAAAAGCTTACCTTGAATTTCTAAAAGATAATTTATTGAGTTGAACAGCCTTATCCCAGGCTTTTTTCATTTTTTCTTTTTTTTTTTTTTTGGTTTTAGATCATTTATCCATATGAAACATGAACTGTTCTATAAATCACCTCTACATTTGGCAGAATTTGGAGTTACAGGTCATTTTATTAGAAATAAGCATTACGGTAGAATAGAAATAGAAATAAGGTAAAATGTTCTTCAGCTTCCAGTACAGTACTCGAAAACAACTACAACATAAATGTTTAAATCAAATGATTTTGTCCACATAAGCTGTTTATTAGAGCTACCACCTGTCTTGGAAAAGACTATTGATTGTTTAATAACTCACACAAATTATTTACTTTCAAATACAGTAACTAGCAAATTAGTTTTGGCATGTGTGTTCCTTGTTGAGAAGCTATTTTCATATCATTAGGTAAATTAAAGAAAATAGGGTTTAAGACTAATTTACCTATAAAACCAACGCATTTCTGTTGTGTATCTCAGAACCTGGAAGGGTACGCAGATGGGACTTCTCAGGATGAGTAATAAAGCACAGCAGCTTGGAAGAAATGAGGCACTGTAATTTTGCCCTTTTTATTCATTAATACTTCCGTGCTCTGCAGACTTGCTTCTTCTCATCAAGCATTTGAATAATGTGTGGTTCCTGAAGTCCTGCAGCTCCTTCAAAGAGAATTATCAACTTTATAAAAAGGACAAGGGTAAAAAGCGATTGCTCAAGTTAGATGGTGCTTTAAAAGTTATTGCAGCTGTAAGACAGAAAGGGTAAACTATGGAAATGTTCTTTAAAAAAGGAGATTGAACATCATAAGGCCTGTGTCATTGAGATGTTTTCCATTTATCAGAGAAGATAAACAATGCAAGGGAAATGTCAGCTAGAGATCAGAACAGAAGACGAAGTTCCTCCAAGTTCAGAAAGCATTTCATGGGGCTGTTGTTCCGCACCAATATTCAATCAGCTGCAGGGTAAGTCCCTAGAAAAGAGTAAATAAACCTAAACCAGTATTTA
>VZTO01010173.1:0-16130 GCA_013400615.1 Syrrhaptes paradoxus
TGATTCTGTGATTCTGTAAAAACATGAGTGTTACACTCCAAGTTGTGCGTATATTTTCCTTTTTAGACACAGAGCTCTGAAATACCTTGTTGAAAACATGGAGGAAGCAAACTTGACTTTTGAGGATAGTCATTGATGGCTTTTTTCCCCATATTTCATAAGTGGGGAGCTGCAGGAGAGGAAGCAGGCTGACACCCCCACCAGGAAAAGATCTATCAGGAGATGAGACTCTTGGCCAGCTGTGTGGGGAGCAAGGGCACGCCTTGATGCCTCAGCTGTGCCTGCTTAGCTCTGCCCATGGACATGCCTGGCAAAGTTCATACAATGACCACCATGGTCAGACCTCATGTCTCTAGTCCCAGGCTAACCTGGAGAACATGATAAAAGAGAGCAGACATGCTGTAGTTTGCATACTCCTGAAAAATGAGACCGATATTTGGATATTCAAATACTGCCTACTTCTGCTGCAGAATAAAGAAGAAAATACATTCTGCATTTATAGTTTAATTGCTATGTAAACATAACCTAAAATCCCCAGGTAGCCTACTAGTGTATTGACAATCCTGAGTGACTACACCTATTCTTCTGAACAGTTAAGTGCATCCAGAGCTCTGAGCTACCATCTGTCTGTCAGGGTATGGCCAGAGTGCAAAGTGCTGTGTAAACCAGTGTAAATATCTCAAGAAGCAGTGTAACTGCAAAATCAGTGCTGCTTAAAAAAAAAAAAAAAGAAGGATGCTCATGCTCCTTGTGCATTCATTTCCACCTTGCCCTCTCTGATACTGCCTGAGTGTGTCAGCTTGATCCCATTTGTCAATTTGTAACATAAATTGCCTTTCAGAGCAGCTTAACTCTGTTCCTGCTCTGAAGGCTCCAATTTGGTGTTTTAAGTTGTGGGTTTAAAGACTTCACCCTGTATGTGATCAAGTCGGTGCTGTGCTGGGAGCAGACCCTGTGTGCACGGCTGGGCTGGAACTGTCGAGGCTGAAGGCACTGGAGTTGAAGTTGTTGGCGTGGGAGACACTGCAGTGGGCGTTGCAGTTGAAGTCACCATGCCAGGACTGGAGGTATTGGGGCTGAAGTTGTAGCTGCAGGCACAGTAGTTGGGGTGGAAGTTGTAGCCGTAGGTGCAATGGTTGGAGTTGGTGCAGCAGGTGGCAGGGCTGAAGTTGTAGCCATGAGTGCCATGGTTGGAGTTCCTGTAGTGGGTGCTGGAACCAGAGGTGTTGTGGAGGATGCTGGGGTTTGTATGGTCATAGCTGTAGCTTCTATGGAAGTTTGGGTAGCTACAGTCTGTGTTGATGCAGCAGATGCGAGGGCTTCAGCGACCATGGTTTGTGTGGCTCTAGAGGACATCAAGGTTGGAGTCACCACAAGGGCTGCTGCAGTGGTTGGTATCTCTACAATATCGGCTAGGGGCTTGGTGGTGGCAGCTGGGTCACCGCTGGTAATGCATTGAGTGAATCGACGATTAACCTTAACAATATATACACTGACATATATTCAAGAGTCCTTGCAATAGGATGACAACAATGTAAATGCTGTTCCGAATATCCCAAGGGCTGTCAGAATCCTCTAAAATCATTGAAAGTGGTCTGGAAGAGAAGGGAACAGTACAGGGAGACGTCTCCCTCGTGAATTGGCTCTTGAAGGGACACTAGCTGCATGTGCAGCCAGTATAATTGGCAACCCTGTCTGACAGGTGGCTCTCAGAGTGCAGAGATGAGGCTGCAGTGTCAACTGGTTTGATGCGAGATGATCTGGAGCCAAGAGAGATCCAGAAACCAAAGGGACCCGNCTTTTCAAAGCTCTCAACTCCATGTGACTCATCTAATATTTTCCAGCTGCTGATTCCAGAGGAAGAGATGTGACCCAACAGCTGATGTTTTATACAAGAAAAAGTATCCTGTTTGCACAGCACTGTTTGAGGTTCATACTGCATGTGTCTGAAGTTAAACGCATGAAACCGTTCAGACAGATAATTGTATTATTGGGAAATTTACTTTATGTAGCTTAGAACAGATCCTGAAAAGTTCAAGCAATCAGAGCAGTAGGAAATTCTTTCTTCCAAGACACATCCCCAAGACAGAAGTGCTGAGAAGGTTTCTCATGCATTTTTTCATGTGTTCTCAGGTGGTTTTTGCAGTCTCAACTCTTTAGTCCATCTCAACAGACTCCCATGAACAAATACAAGAATGCAGAAGCTCTTTGTACCATGATTTCTCCTTTCAACACCTTGTCTTCCCCAAAGCTGCATTTCTTATCTGGAAATTTCAGTGTATTTTAAGCTCCTATTAAAATTCTCTGTATCCATCCTCTCAAGACTTACCATTGACCATCCAGCTTTCTGCAACAAAACTACTGGACAGCAGGTCCTAGAGGCACTGAGTTTAGGACTAGACTGTTACAGGTTTGTGACTATATCTAGAATTATTTTCCCACTGGTTATGCAATCAGTCACACAACCAACTGTACTGACAGCTGCACGAGTGTTGCTAGAGTTAAGTGTGTTAGCAGGCTGTCAAAGCAGCCTTGTCTCTGGAGGTTTCATTTCCCTGTGAGTCATTTTGGCTTGGTCACTTTTTCCTCACTACTATTTTCTCAGAGGTGAGTTTCTGCCCATGCATCACTAGCACGATTGTAGAGCCCCGTCTGGTGATGTCCCCTGGGAGAATCAGGAGTTGTAATGTTTCTGGCACAGACTTCAGTTGGATGTTCAAATCCACCTTCAGCCTCTAACAAATTCACAGTCCATTCGCTTTCTTGTCAAGCCCAACAAATTCTCGGTGTTTCCTTAGTAGCCCACCCAAGCTGGCAGTACTGTTCACAGGAAGGTTGTATGAGGACAGGGCTGTATGGGGTAAAAACATCCTCCAGAAAAGGAGAGGGGGGAAGGGTATAAAAAGGATGCCTGAACATCGCATTTGTAAATAAACAGCAGTAAGCTAACCATAGCAGCAGGAAATGTTTCAGTTGGATTCTGGAAAGTTAACCATGTCAGGAAACCGTTACGTAAAGTGCAAAATTGCTGCTATTTAAAAGTGCACTTTGATCAACAAAGTGAGAAAAGATGTATTTCATGCTTTTCACTCGAAATACAGCAATTTCAGCAATTTGAGAAAGTTCTTTTCAGTGGGGAGCCCTCAGTTAGCAGACTTGCCATTTGCTGTAACTGGTAAATCTCACAGAATTGCCAGATCACACATGAGAGCAGAGGAAAAAACAGGGCATTCTTCCAAAGTTTCATTTGCTATTTTTCTTTTACTGAAGGATCTGAACTTCTAAAGCTAGAAGGAGGAGCTGTGCACCATCAGGGAGGTGCACAGCTGTGCAACCCACCTCCTATCTTGCCAAAGCCCAGTTCTACACCTCTCCACTTCTCTAGTTTCCTCTGCCCAAATGGTCACAAAGAAGCAAGTTTTAGCAATGGGAACCCTTGTCTAGCAACTGTGTGAGTCAAATAACCCACTTGCATTTCTCCAGGTGTATTTGATAATACATGGTAATATATATGGTCTTAAGGCTGGGGAGAAACTTTCTAAAGGGAAATGAGATGAGTGGGGTTACCCCAGTTACCCCAAGCAAAGCAAAATGGGCAAACATCTAGAAGGTAGGGAACGACTCCTGGTGATAGAAAAGAGGCACCTTAATGAAATCCTTTTCTATGATTAATGGTATCCGTCCTAATTTCCAATAAATTAGGTAGAAGGAGAATCCAAGAACACTGTGTGCCTAAATTACATGCCAAAACACCGGGGATGTTGAAACAGTAAGCCATCCATCCAATCTCACACAAATATAAATAACGAGCTATTACACTATAGTTACTAGGCTGGACAAACAAGATCAAAACCAGATTCAAAGGTTGAAATAAATCTTGAGAAGCAGAGGTTTCAGATGGGTGATTGAAACCATGTAGCTCAGCCCTCACAGTTTGGATGGTGCCACTGACCATGTTTAACAGACACACAAGTTTCGAGCAGAAGGGCATGACTGCGCTTGACACAGGTGAGCTTCCCTAGGGTGGGCTCTGCCCACTCACACCGCTCCTGCCCTTCTCCCTCCCTTGGGCTGCTGAAAGGCAAACATCAATTTTTTCTCTGCTTTCTGGGGTGCTTGGCTGCTGGACATTAAAGGTCTTCATACATTTTAAGTGAGGCCGCCATTCTAATGGTTAATGGGTTTCCTTTATTATCTAGGTGATTGTGCAGTGATGTTCCCTCTTCAGAGACTACAGTGCTCTGGTGTGTATGAATGTTATGAACCACAGCTCTTCTTCTGCTGGGACACTCTGGGACCACACTTAATCGGCTATTGGCCAATTTTTGGACAGGGAATAATTTTGAACTGATTTAGGGATTAAGGCTGAAGGAAAGTATTTCTAACACAGGTTGCCTGAAAAATCATTTTCCCCAACTGTTTTAATGGGCTTTGTATTGCTCTAACATTCTTGAGAGGTGAAGATGACCTGGGACTAGCATCAAGATTGGGTCTTTGTTCTGCTGGGCCACAAGGAAGGCACAAGGGGGACACCAATTTCTTCTGTTGTAGTAATTCCTGCCTGGGCCTCACTTCAAAGTCAATAGCATTTTATTTTATACTCCCACATACTTTGTTTGTAAAAGGTAATCTCAGAAATATGAACAGCAACTGAAGTTATGTATCATGATAGAAACAGACAATATCTTGTTTGTGGAGAGTACAGCAACATGGTGTCCAGCGACAGGTAAGATTTGTTCCTGCTTCTGAAAATCATGCAGCTTTTTTTTTTTTTTAATGTCAGACTGGTACATGTGAACCCATGTCAGAAAATTAGGCTTCCTTGTATCTTTCAGAATTGCACGTGAAGCACACCAAACCTGTTCCCGCATAGCCCATGACCAGACCATCCCCATAAGCATAAACTCTCTTGAGTCAATAATAGTGCTATTAGGTAACTGGATTTTTAAGACTGGTAGAATATTTACCTGTGTCCTTTTTTGTTCCCTTTAAAGAATAACATAGTGTTTTCTGTTTGACCTTAAAGTCTTAAACCCCAGAACACACTAAGAAATACTTTAGATTAGGAATATCATGCAAAACCAAGGAAAACATTTCCCCAGAGGCCTCACAGCAATAATAAACTATTGGGGATAGGCAGAGATGTTCATTTCAGAACATGTAATTTCAATACTCTAATTCATATAATAAGAGCATTCAATCATTTTTGACACTACAATGAACAAAACTACCTATACTCCGAGTGGTAGGTATAGCTGAGGCAAAATATATATTAAAAATGGACCATGTTGCAACAGTATATGTAGACAATTTTTAGCACTAATATTCTTAAAGCAAACTACCAGAAGTAGGGTGGTGAACATCATACTATCCTGCACTTTGGGAAACTTCCTCTGGGGCAATGCAGACAGTGGGACAGAGTTTTGCTGGATTATAAATAACCAGATTTGGTCTGGTTCTCTTGCAGATTATGCAAATTCATTGTGGAAGAGGAAAGCGGATTAAGGGCCTCATGTTGCCTATTTCTGAGCCAGGAGTTTGCTTTTACAACAGAGGCAAAGGAGCAGGACAGGAATGATTGTTGTCCTTCTGGCAGTGGACAGAAAAGTGGACGGCATTAGACAGCTCCCAATTTCCTATGCACTGCAAGAAATTCCTGTGCTAGAGAACAGATCCTTTTTGATAATTTGGGAATTTAGGAGGGCACAAACTGGCATATTTTGCCCTCAGTAGGCCACTGTGTTGAAGTAACTCAAGGCCACAACATGTACCGTTTATTTGTGCTCGAGAGATGGGTGATTTCTGCAACGGCTCTGGGTAGCAATCAGCTTCTTACTGACAGTATTTTGGAGGCATGTATTTGTGGTTAATTGTGACTGCACTACTCACTTTTGATCTGGCAGGCCGCAACTTGTACTACCCCAAAGTACACCATTTACATGACAAGCTTGTGACGCAAGCTGATTTTCTGATTTCATTTGTATTTCCAGAATAATATGTGGACACTACTGAAAAGAAAGCAAAAAAAAGGAAGTAGTAGGTCAGACGAACTGCTTTATCCAATGCACTCATAACTGCCTTATCTTCTACTAGTTGCTAAAAACATCTTTTTCTCCCCCCCCATGAAACAAAATCAGATGTGTCACTGTCTTGAGCCATGGCATATACAGGAGTATGCACCTCATGTGGCCAACAGTCCAGTGCTTTGTTTTTTTTTCTTGATTTATTGCTGTATTCCCCAGCACTCATAAGAGGAAGTATAGAGAAAACCTAACAGTGAATGAGCTACACATCCCAGCTTGATATCTGACCCACAAAGCACTCCTTGAGCATTCACAAAAATTATTGACTCTAATAAAAGCAAGCAGTTGTAAAATCCGAGTTAAAATACCTCAGGGTGAAAGTTAATGGCTGCACTAGAAAAGCCTGTTCCCCAGCACCAGCACGCCTGTGCTGCTTGCTGCAGAAGACTCAGGAAGATGCACGGCAACTCCTGCTGCCGTCCATCTAATAACAGGTACAGATGTTGTAAGATGTAGGTATGCTTAAGTCCTTCAAAGCCATAGCTTCTGATACACCAGCAGAAAAAGTTGCTTTTAAAAATGTAGCTTTAGTTTTTCTATGCCTCCTTTCTACAGATGTAAGCGGAAACAATACTGATTATTAGGTTTTTTAATGTGAGAGGCTGCAAAGTTCTCTGAGGTCAAAGTTAAAAGTGAGCATAGTAAGAAGGCTAGAGTGTGACACCAAAAAAATATGGGAAACTGGTCAAGTTCACTGATTCCTTAGGCAAACTAAGGCAAGCCACTCTGTGTTAGATTTAAGAGGGGGGGGGAATAAAAAAAAAAAAGAAAAAAGAAACCACCTACAAGTTCCATGTTGGAGTGCACTCTTTCACACTCCAAATGTGTAACCCCCACCTCACCCTGCCTCTGCTTCATGGCCCATTTTTGTTACAACTCCTCTATAAAACACTACCTTCATCCTTCACAGCAGTGCTGCAGGGACACCTTAGTGACTGTGGAACACTAAACTCACAGTGATCTGATTTATGGAACTATGAAAGATGCATGCAACAGTTGCCATTATTCCTTTTGACACACTATTACTACAATGACTCAAAAGACTGACTGCTGACACTTCCAATCCCTACAATAGTGAAATACCTGCTATAGCTAACAGTACTTGCCTCAGCCCACAGGTTTTCCCTTTATTATATTCCTTTATTCTAGTGGTAACATCTTCTAGGCTGATCAATACTTTTTTGTCCTCCCTTTATGTTCAGCCCTGACTTATGTATCAGAAACATCTATACATTTGTTATATCTATTTTTTGTTTTTGTTGCTTTTTCGAGTTTATTCTTAATGTAAGCTATCCCCTGACCACCTAAAGAGTTGAAGTTACTCACAGCTTTCCAAGGCATCATTGCAAAAACCTTATCATAGCTTTTAATAATAATGGTCACTATTAGTAGTCAAAACTCAGAGTAATTACACTGATTAGTGTAACCAAGTCTTTCTATGCCTTTGTTATTCTCCCTGGGTGAGTTGCTTGATAAGGGCATGAGAGTCTATTCTTATTGCTGGGCCTGAGGTATGGGATTTGGCCATTATTTTATCCTATGTGTAGTAATCCATTCCTTAAAATAATTTGGATAGGCTGATCTTCCTCTAGAGTCAGCACTGCCTTGCAACAGAAGTTTCCAAATCCTGCTGTACACTGCAGGGTGTTGTGCCGAGAGGTCTGTTCTTTAAGCTGTGCAGGCTAAGAGAAGTTTGCCTTAACCAATTAAATTAACTAATCAGCAAAAGTTTTAAGAAAAAATATTGAATCTTTGAAAGTCTGAAACAAATGGTTCTACTGATATTATACAATCCATTTTTTTTAACAGTCAGCAAGGATTAATCAAGAATAAAATCACATCCAACCAATCTAATTTTCTCTACAGTAGGTAAAAGGCTTGTGAATAAACAACAGAAACCATAAATCTTGTCTTTCATTATGTTTTTTACCTTGGCTGATGTGATCTTTTTATAAGTAAACTAGGCAAACCAGGTCAGGGTGAAATACTGTTGGTTGGGAGCAAAATTGGAGAACCATACCGGAGAAGTGCTTGGCCATTTACCACAAAACCAGAGGCATAGACTAAGTCCTCTTCTTTGTGCAAACCAGCTTTTTCAGCAACTAGGATATTAAATTAGGAAGCAATATTGCTGAATTTCAGGCACTGAGCTAAAGGTACAGGCAGTGGCACCAGCAAACACCATGAACACTTAAAATTACCTTGACAAATCCATCTTTTTTCTTTTTAAGCAGGTATTGTTCGATCAGAAGAAGGTACTACATGCAGACAATGTCATCCAGTGCTTAGACAGACACTCAAATTTTTGAGTAGTACTTCTGGAAAAGAGGATCTGGGGGTCATAGTGGATCTGAAGCTATCAGGAGTTAATCTGCTGTTGTTGCTAGAAAAGCAAATACTGTACTGGAATAGGTAAACAGAGGCATAACCTACAGGCCTTATACAGTACTTGCTCCACTCCAGTCAACATTTGCAAAACCTCAGCTGAACTGCTGTATCCAGTTTTGGGTAAGGCATTTCCTGCAAGATGGGGAGAAGCCAGAGCAAGTCCGAAACAGAGCACAGAGAATAGCCAGAGGCCTAGAAAACATGCTTAGTGAGGGAAGACTGCAAGAAATAGGACTCTTTAATTTAACGTGAGGGGAACACAACACTCCTGAAGTATATAAAAGGCAGCTGCAAAGGCACAGGGAAAAAAATCTTGTTTCTTGGTCCGTGAGAGTTGGGGCAGGAAACAAAGAGCCTAAATCCTGTGTGGGATTTAGATTTAATGTCAGGATGTGTTTTCTAACAGCTTGGCCACTGCTGCAGGACATCTTGGAAAATCTCAGATACACTCAAGAAAAATTGCACTAATTTCTCCCAGCAGTATCATAGCCATGCAGGCAACTCATACTGCTGCAGAGGGCTGAACCTCTTGGGAGACCTTTCCAGACTAGTAATCACCAACAACCATTTTCATTTCATGTACAGCAAACAAAAAAAACCAATCCAAACCAAAAAAACAAACACACAAAAAAGCGACAACAGATGAAAGATAGCCACAAGATTTTAGACCCTACTGATAAATAAATTAAGGGAGGGATGAAGTTGCTCAGGCCTCCATTCCACTTCACAGTAATTTAAAAAATACTTAGTGAGAAACATAGAATGGCTGCAGAATTAATAATCTAAAACTTTTGATTTTACTATATCCTAGCTTCAGCTGCTTTGTGAATAAAACTGCTGCTTCAGTGAGTGAAACACAACTGACATGATCAAACTTGCTACATTGAGTCTCTGTTATTTCCACAACCTACAGTTTTTGTTGTTTCAGCGATGATTTTAATTTTTGACTTTAGCTTACTGCCTTAAGAAAATGATTAATTAAAAATAAGGAATTTGGTTTCTTTTAAGACACCTACTCAGATAATAAGCCAGTTTTCTCCCTCAAATCATCTGACTGATGCGCTGCCAAGAAGCACAGGCATTTCCCTGCCTTCACCCCTCAGCCAGGACCAGCTGTTGTTTCCTGCACGTGCAAGAGAGACAAGCACAGACCAAACTGCAGCTGACAGCGCTGGGCTCAGCATGACCCCAGCTGCTCCCAAGGGCTGCTTGCTCCAGGTCCCCTCTGCTCCACCCTGGCAGCCACCCCTGCTCCCAGTGGCTTACAGAGGCGCCTAGCAAAAGGCGTACTTTAATTTTTTTTCCCATTACTTCTGCTGCATGAGACCATGCAAGAGCTCACAGCAGGGACACAGGTATGGGTTAGGTGCTTACAACCACAGTGGGCAAATCACTGGGTGGAGCTGTCTGCTGTGTGGCTGCTGAGAGATCCACACACAGGTCCCAAAGACAACTCAGGTGGCCTTACCAGCTGTCAAAATCCTGTACCAACCCAAGTTACAAAAACTGAAAAATAAGATGCATCCAATTTATGTACAAAAACTATTGCTTCATTTGGAATTGTAGCTCTTATCTACTTGACTATTACAAAAAAGCTTCACCTTTCCAAATTCTGCTGGGTAGTACAGGCTATCATATGGACATAAACCACTTGACATGCCGGCTCTATCTGTGTTCTCTTTGAAGAAGAGACATGAGGGCAGAGCTGTGTCTGTATGCCTGTGCCTAACTCACACAGCATGACACTTAACAGACTAAGGATAGCTTCTCAGGGCTCAGCTGGTAGCATTCAAGTTGCCTCCTGCTTTGTCAAGGCACATGTAACCACCAGGATAATTGTCTGTCTAAAAGCAAATTTTACCTTCCTCTTAGCATTTAGATCACCCCTCAGAAGTATGTTTGTAAGATCCGCATACTACCCATTCACTGTGGCACATCAGCTACGTAATATTGTATTGTCAAGAGGTTTATAGTAATTCATATACATTTAAAAGACAATAATTCATTATGCATCTCACTGAATAGAGAAGTGTAAATCCACTCCTGGGAATAATTTTTGTTTAATACTGAAGATTGGTCCTCCAGTATGTTTAAGGGGTAGTCAGTACCAAAAAAAGGATAGATGTGAAATTGTACATTCCCTTCTGAGATTAAACAAAAAATGTTTCTTATTCTAGTGAAGGAAAAAAAGTTCTTTTTTTGCAGGCTTTCCACAACAAAAATTTGAAAAAAAAATTATTTTCATTTTCTATACTACATGAAAGCAGTTTATGTCAATTACTTAGCTTTTTCTTGTTTTGGGAATTTTAAAGCGCTTAGAGTACTTTGTGTGGTTTTCCTTATTTTAGAGCCAACCCAGCTATTACTTAAACTTCATTAAAGAAAGCTTTGTAAGCATTCTTCTTCAGAGGTGAAGCCAAGAATTTAGGAAGGTTTACAGAGCTGACTTTCACGCAGATAAGAGGACCACCATCAAAGTATCTCTTTAAATTTTAACTTCACTTTATGAGTTCAGTTACTTTTACTATTTGAGATGAAAGAGAAGACCTAATATAGCAGAAAAATTTTCTTCCTAGCAGCCTCCTTTTTGTACACCTATCAAATGCATCTGCATCTAGTCACTCTAAGAAATAGTGTACTCAACTAATTAGGCCTCAGATCTGATTTAGTGCCTATGCACTAACATCAAACTAAATTCACTGGCTTCCACAGCAACATGAATGAATTGCTAAAAAGTAATTTATAATTATGAAGGGAATTCTCCAAATTATCATATGGTTCTTCTTCATGAATGTTCCAATAGTTTTAAGGTATTTTATCCCAACAGTCTGGAATACAAAATAAGGTTATATCAGAAAATTTCCATACAATATTTCATTTACAGTAAATAGTAATAATTATACTAGTTTTCAGTACAATTCTTTGAGTTAAATCTGAACTGACAAGACCTGAATGAATGTCTGACTGGTTTCCTTCACCTGCAGCTTGGATCACTTTATATTGGAATCCCTGAACTCCACATTTTCACAGCAATTTTACCCAAATTACAGCAAAGGACAAATCACGTCTTATTTCCATTTCTACAGTCAAGACATTATGTGCCCCCCTCTTTGTTTAACATTTGGTGGGCTTACAGAGAATAATGCAAAGATTGAAAGAGTCTGCAACAGAGAAATTTGAGGGGGAAAATGAGTGAAGTATGGAGAAAGCAGAACCGTCTTGAATTTCTAACAGGCTTTTCTTTAACTCTGGCATGCTGCTCTTCATAAGAATATAATTAGCCCTAAGTATTTCAGATCAAATATGCAATTCTGCAGCTAGATGTCAAAGGCAAAGTTCAACTACAACAAATGCTATTCACTGCAGATTGGTTCTTGCTCCCTAGGTTTACATTTGTGGGAGTAGAAGGCAGCATTGTTTCTCTGGAAATCCTTTATAAAATCTTATGGTTACAGGGCTACATCTGCAACAACTGATAAGTAAAAACAAGAGAAGAAAGAGAAGTAACTTCTACTGTGGGATATAGTATGAAATTATTCCTTAAAGATATTGTTCATATGGAGTAGTTATACTGCTAAGAATAGCTAATAAATATGAGCATCACTGAGTCATCACTGTGAAAGTGGGGACTAAGCATAATGTTATAAAGAGATAATACTGATGACCT
Source organism: Syrrhaptes paradoxus (assembly GCA_013400615.1). Lineage (NCBI taxonomy): Eukaryota > Metazoa > Chordata > Aves > Pterocliformes > Pteroclidae > Syrrhaptes > Syrrhaptes paradoxus. The sequence goes on from VZTO01010173.1 coordinate 12,139, forward strand.
AGCTTCACAAGAACACTGCTGTGTTTTCTGTCTATCTCATGCCACGAAAATACTGGATCCTAAAGGTCATCATTACACAGAGACCATCAGCAGTCCCTCAGGTTTGACAGAACATATTTTCAGCACTGGTCTAGCAAAAAAGATACTGAGAACAAAACTAGGACATTCTGAATGAAATAAAAATCCTAAAACCGAGGATGTCTTTTTCTCTTCTGTGTTCAGCCAGGAAACAATTTGTGTTTCAATCAGAATTTTCTCTCTCCATTTTCAGACAGTTGACCCTTTCTAGTACCTTTTCAGTTAACATTTTTGAATTTATAAGCAAATGCATAATTTTTAACTAAAATGTCAATGCTGTTTAAAAACACAAAGTGAAGCTTCTGGTAAAGAAGCCATTAATTTTGAGATGTATGTAAATGAAAAGCCCCAACATTTTTGTTTCCCAGCAGTGTTTTTTGGGTTTCTTGTTTGGTTGTTTTTTTGTTTTGTTTTAATCTAAAGACACTGCCAAATTTGACCCTGTTCTGCAAATCATTTGATTCTGTTGAGGACTCCAGAGGTATAGGAAAGAGGGAAATTCATCCAGTTCTGCAATGATCTGTTTCTCACAATTTGCCTCTGGGGAGCTTCTGAACCAAGGCCATAACATATTGCATGTATGACAATTCATCAGATTTTGTCATTCACAAAGTCTGGACTGCATATGTCACAAAACAATCATTTTTCCAGAAGTTGGTCTGCACCAAAGTATTTTTTTTATTTTTAACTCAGTATCTGGGCCACACTTTGACTTCGTATTCGTGCTCACACGTAGCTCACACGTACTACACTTTGCCTTCATATTCATATCTTCCCTGCATTACCATTAGCAATGACAATTTTAAGAGGACTGGGGAGACCACCTCCAGTGGAGTAATGTATATGGGGTGATACTTTTCTAATAGATTGGAGATACAGGTTTATAATGTGCTAATGACATAATCTGGAGTTTATGTAGCAACCTGGGATTTTGTCCACTAACTTTAGGCAGTTTATTGCCTGCCTTTCCAGACTGAGTTCAAAGAAAGGTAAAGGCTACTTTGGACTTCTGCTGTGGGTAAATGCAATGTGAAACTATTGGGACAACCTCAGAAATGCAGCACTGTAATTCTGTTGCACTGTGGCAAAGTAGGAGAGCAGTTAGTACGCAAGCACAGAGCACCTTTTAAAAGCCAGGAAATGAACCATTTAAAAAAGTTAATTTTTGCCAGAATACTCAAAAGTACAAGTCAGTACTTTTCTATTATTATCTCTCAGTTTTCAATCCAAATCACAGAACTTCTTAAGCTAAAATTTCAATTAATTTTGAGACTTTTTGCCAAAACCCAAGAATACCACAGTAGCCACATATCTATCATTATACGGACCGCTTCTCCTCCTCCACACCGAATCTCCTAATTCTACACTGAACAAAAATAGAGCATTAGACAAACCCTAAACTTAAAAGAGAAGATACCAACACATACCCTAGTACTTTTATTCCTTATGTTAATAGGTTCTTTTCCTCTACAGCAGGAGCATTACTCTCTGAATCAGATACTTTTCTAGCAATTTAATCAATTAAAATTTACTGGTCTGGAACTGCACTCGTCTGAGCAGTGTACAAATACATGGGGCAGGAAGCAGCAAGCAAAAAAAAAATAAAAATCCAAAGGTCAGATAAGGCAATAAAAAAAGTTCAGAGAAAGGGAGAAATTTGTCTTCCATCAAATGTACTAGCAGAAGAGTAAGCAGCACTCTGTTCCCTCAACTTTGCCAGGACCACTCATGTGCATAAATGCATACATGCATTCATTTTTGACGGCCTGAGATTTTTAAGAGTAGATCAAAGAAACTGGGAGGGAGTGGAGAGGAAGTCTGAAATTCTCATATTCATCCAAGTGAGTTATTGCATCTGAGTTTATTCTGACTCAGTGCTGCAGGATCAATCACTTCATTGTGTGGGGAGGTGGGAGCAGAAAATGGACACACACACACACACACACACACACGTGTGTACACACACACACATGCACACACTCACAGTGCTCTGTAGAGTGCAAATTTACTTGATCCAGTGACATATTAAGGGCACTTTACACAGGCAGAATGTATTGAATAGCAAGCCAAACAGCAGCCCTAATTACCTACCCAACTTGCCATGACTAAGTAGTAGTGGTGTCCTTAGTGGGGGTTGACAAGGCTGGAGCAATTCCCCTCTTTCTTGTCTTTCTTTGTTCCCATTCTTCTAGGGGTTGTGACCATCTTTGGTACCTCCCTGTTTTCTCAGGTATTTTACCATGTACGGGATTTTTACATGTGGAATACATATTCCTTGTTCTTTGTCATGCCCTACAACTAATTTTCTCCGGCTCTGCAGGCTGCACTCCTTTAGTGACCAGTAATTGACCATTTGTGATTTGTTCTTCCACACTTGGCCTCCTGTTACCCTCTTGTGCCGGTATTCTCAGGGCCTCTACCATCATCTGCTGTCACCTTTTGGCTGTACTCTTGAGGACACCTGCTACAGAGTAGGATGATCTCAAAGCTATGTTATCAGAGACCCCATCTCAAGCCCCAAAATTCCTGTGGTGTGAACATATTTGAGGGATTTTAAAGACTATTCTAGAGTACATATTTCTCAAATGTAAATACAAATGCAGAGCAGGTACAGGGGATTGTGGTTTCTTTTGTGTCAGGAAGCATGCCTCCATCACATCAGGAGTCTTTAGACAGACCTCCATGAGAAGTAGGACACAACCTTCTTATGCAATAATAAATACTGCAAAAACCAGAACAAACTCTGCCTGATCTTCAATCACTTTCCAATGAATAGTTTAAGTACTTTCCAAAAAGGAAAAAGTTATGTAGGAAGTTGTCCAGCTTGGCAAGTATGTGAAAAAGATATGTCAAAAGTCCAATCTCACTTGCCAGCCGCAAGTTTCCATTTGGTGAATCAGAGATAAGCACTAGCCACTTTTCACATCATGAGGACAATGCATCTACATAAATACACATAGGTCTCCCTAGTTCACGATATTTATTTTGAATGCTATGTTAAATGACATGAACATCTTAAGCACAGGCATTTTGGTCTGGCTTGCAATTCTACTTCAAATGGTGAAAATTCCCTTACCAGCACCCATTAACATAACCTGAAATGAAAGCTAAACAAGAGACAGGTTTTGAATAGTGGCATTGGAAGAGCTGTTCCAGTTGTTGTCAGACATCTAACAAGTTTGTCTAGCCACAGTGAGGAAGAAAGGGTTTTTTTCCCTGCATTTATTTTTCAAATCTTCCTGAGTTATCCAGGGAAAAGAAAAGTAGATGACTACAAAACCATGTATTTTGAGGGCTATCAACCCCACTTGCTCTATTGATCCTGCAAAGTAAGTGTGCATGACTAATTCCAAGCTTTGTTTGTTTTCAGGTCTTCCTACCTAGAGAGTCATGCAATTTAGAAGCAGATGCATTCCAAGCACTTTGCAATCAGAGGACCTTAATGCTTCAGGGTATTCTGTTTGAAAGCATTTTTCCAATGCCAAAATACCACAGCCATGTAGATGTAATCATATATGCTTCATCTAAAAATAGGAGAGCAAGTTTTGCTACTAGGAAGAAAGAGATTTTTTTTCCCCCTACCTTTAAAAACAAACTAATCACAATATGTGACTGACATCACAGAGTTGTGGTGGGATGGCTCCTATGACTGGAGTGTTGGAATGGAAGGATACAGGGTCTTTAGGAAGGACAGGCAGGGCAAATGAGGAGGGGGTATTGCCCTCTATGTCAAAGACCAGCTGGAGTGCATGGAGCTCCACCTGGGGATGGAAGAGGAGATGACTGAGAACTTGTCAGGAAGAGTGAGTGGAAGAGGCCCTCTGTAGACAGACATGAGCAGACTCATGTTCATAAGCCCTGGTCCTGACTGGGGACTTCAGCTACCCCAACATCTCTTGGAGGGACAACACAGC